>CATIWR010466118.1:0-12158 GCA_949677035.1 Omphalea diandra | reverse complement strand
TTTTTTTTATTTTTTTTTTATAAATATATATATATATATATATATATATATATATATATATATATATATATATATATATTGATTTGTTTAAGTTCAACTCTAATTCAATTATCACTAAAGAATTGATTTGAGATTTTATTATTCAATTTACAGTATTTGTAGTTTTAACAATGTCTTTCTCGAAAAAAATATTTACAGTCCAATTTAATTATTTAATTCAACTCAAAAGTTTCTATACACATGCTTAATTTTATATATACACATATTAGCATGTAAGGAATTATAAATATTTAAAAATTAATTACCATTCCTTACCATTCATCTTTTTGAATGTAACTTTTGAAGGTAAAAGAAATAATGAAATGAAATAAAAATTAATGAAACATTAACTTTTTTTTAAAACCTTGATTGGATGTTTTAAGAAATAATGAGATTATTAAAAGGAATAATGAAATTAACGTTATTTGAAAATTTGAAAATATGAAAATAAATTAATAGACAATATTAAATTCACAATTATACCATGCCATATATGCTTCTAAGAAGGCATGCAGAATGCAGAGTACAAGAACTAAACTACGTCGGCCCCCATTTAAGTAAAAATTCTCTCCCGAATAAAACAGAACTAAACTAACTTAGGAAAGCATCATTCACTTACCTAGCCTTCCTCACACTTACCCTTCATCCAAACATTCCCTAAATAATAAAACACATCAGTCAATTCTAATGCTGAAATATGAAAAGAGTTTAACTAGCCACAAAACACAATCCAGAAATTGAAAAGTTTTGAACTAGAGCAATTCGTACAACGGAATATTTGAGTCAGAAGTACCATTACAAATACTTTATAAAACCCAAAACCAAAATAACTGAAGCAAAAACAGTATAATCTAATTCATCCTCCTAATGAGCTCATTAATATAATCCTCACGGTTTCCAGCATCACCACCCTCCACATAATGGTTTCTTTTCTTCTTCAAACCTCCAGATGGAGCACTAAGCTTAAATGGCCACAGAAAATTATTTGCCTCCTTGAAATGAGGACCCACAGTCATGATCTCATGAATTAAATCTTCCACGCAAATAATTCCAAAATTTCCCAAAGCCTGTGGATATAGAAATTTATACATCAGTATCAAGGCCTAAATCAAGAAATTTGTAACTCAACTGATGAATATTATCCTAACCTGTTCAACAATGGAATTATCAGTCAAGGCAATCCTCTGCTTGTTCAGCTTTCCATAACCCCTTTTATAGATCAACTCCCTTACGCTTTTAAGATTAGGATATCTACAAAAGAAAACCAAGTAAAAAAACGTAAATGCAATGCACCATAAACCTAAGCACACGAATTAGCTTATAGAAGGTTGTGCTGAGAGAAAATATTTCATCCTACAATCTTCCATTGTTTAATTAATTTATTTTATCAATTTATTTTATACACACGATCGAGCTCGATATTAGCTTGAAGCTATTTACTTCTAATGGTAATTAATAAGAACTTCCATAAAGAATGCAAAATTGAATAAAGTGCTGAAGGACCCATATTTGCTTTATGAGATATGGATCAGCCTGGCTTACCCATATGTCACGTATGGCTCAACCCTATGCAGCATGTTCATGGTTGCTTTGTTCACTTTGAGAAATACACCATTAAATATCTGTCAAAGAAAAATTAACAGTTTGAGACACTTCCAAAATAGATAAAACTAGAACATGAAGCACCTGCCTCAGTGGAGAACAACTGGGGAAAAAGGCCTTTTATTTATTTGTTTATTCATAATATATGTGTACTCAGTAAAGATTACCTGTCTCAAACGAAGAAGTTGCAAAATCTTTCTTGTCTTTGGATCCATTGCATTGATACTGAAAAGAATAAACCAAGATATTTTTTAAGTGATCTTTTAATGAATGAAACAAATATAGTAGGATATTTCCATAAATGAGAAACTTGTTAAGCTTACCCACGGATACGAATAATGAATAGTAGCTTGGCCTCTGGTTGAACATAAAAACCACCTTTAAGTTTGGCTTCTCTCTTTAATCTTATCAACTCTTTTTCCTATAAATTGCATCCAGTGCAAAATATAAATAATAAACATGAATTTTTTTTAAAAAAAAAAGAAATATTTTAATCACAAGAGATTGAATAAAAAAACTACTTCAGTTATGCTTATGCATGAACCTTTTTTTTTTTTTTGGCTCACCTGTTCCTTGTATTCTTTGGCATAATCCTGAGCCCTCTTGTAGATTATCTTTCTATTTTCAGCATTTTTCTTCTTCTTGAGTTGTAGTTCTTGGCTCTTTGCCAAAGCCCACTCCTCACTTCTCTTCCTTTTCTTCAACACAGACTCGGGGACAAAAGCTGCTACCTTAGTTTCTCCAGCCATTTCTGATCATAAACAATCAAAACAACCCAAGACAGAAGTTAAGAACCTAGAAAACCAGATTCTAGAAAAACTTACAAAGACTCGGATTTCAAGTTGCAAGTCTCCCAAGGAACCACAGAGAACCAAGAACATAGTAATAGTCATAGCTGTGAAAGGCATGCCTGAGGCACAACATCTAGCGCCTTAAGCCCTGCAAGGCCATCTTACAAAGGCGCGCAACTTTATGCGCCTAGGACTGAAGGAAAGGCAATGTTGAGGCATGCCTTCGTGATATTTTACTTTTGTGTTTTTTTTTTCAATTTTTTAATATATCATATAATCTAAACCATCCATTTATAACATGAACCATCTATTTTAAGTCTTAAAATAGATCACTATAGGCACGCCCACACCTAATAATCTCAAGGGGGAAAAAAGAAAAGAAAGAAGTTAGGTCAAAAGTGCAGCATCCACACATCAATAGCAAATTTTTCAACCGAAAAAACTATCAGGTATGATACAATCCCCTCTTCTTCTTGTTCTTCGTTCTCTTCTTCAGCATCTACACATCACAGCCAACATATGTGTCCTTGTTTTTTTTGGGCAAATAATTTTGCTTATATAGTGCTGTTATAGTGCCGAATTTTTGTTAGGCTCTCAGTTATTTATTATATAACTCAATATGTTGTTGAAGAAGATGAGAAAGAGAAAATTGAAGAAGAAGATGATTTTGAAGAAGAAAAAGAAGAAAGTGACCATATTGATCTTAATGATGATGATTGATGGCCATGAACTATAGTTATAGTTTTATAAGGAAGATGCTTTAGGAATTATAGTTATAAGACTATAATTAAGGTTTTATGTCTCTTGAATGTATTATTTTTCATTTGTGTTTTTTTAAATTTTATGTCTTTTAGACATGCTAAGTTTATAATTTTAGGCTTATATAGTATTTTTAGTGCTATTTGCTCTATTTTATAAATGTTTTTGCTCTTTACTTCTATAAGGCACATGCCTGCACCTTGCACCTCGGTTCCAAACCCCCCAACCACCCCCCCCCCCCCCCCTCCTCTTCTTTTTTTCTTGCCACAAAACACAACTATCATCCATTTGGTATAAACTCAAGTACATTGCAGTCATTCTCAAAAGAAAGTCTGCTAATAAACACAGTGGGGCAACAAAAACTACTGCCTATTCGCCAAAACAATCATGAGCAAAGTACATACAAGAAGGCAAGTCAAGCAAACTAAGTGGCTCTTAGAAGCAATATCTAATTTTGCACCAACCAATTTAAAAGGAATTTATATAGGGCAAGATATAAAATTCTATTGCAATATAACGCAGTTAACACTTCAAAAAACAACAAAAAAAGAAACTTAACTTGCTTAATAATCTGAACATAGTTAACATTAGACTACAATCATTTCCCTGGCTCTTAGATTTATTTTAAACATCCGACCAGCAACAGTAGCAAATAAATGCATCCATCAGATTAAGACAATAACAAGGTGCATCAATCGCCTGCTATTTTAAACTAACAGCAAACAAATCAAGATGCAGATTAAAAAAGCAAAACACACAGAAATGCAGAACAAATGGTGCGAAATGGATCTAGAGTAGATACAGATTACGGATTTAGGGTTTAGGGTTCAGCATTACCTTCAAGAGAGGCGCCGCCAGATCAGCTTGTGAAGCTTGAAATCGAACCATGGGCTTATATATTTAGGCTTATAAATAGTCTATCAACTGCTGAATTACTATATACCCCCTAATTTATATAAAATTTGCAAGTCACCACGCCCTGTACTTTACGAATCGAACTATCCATCCAGTATTCGCTGATATTTAGAATAATTGATAGATGCAACTAGCAAGAGATTAACATATATTAGATGATAAAATATTATTTGATAAAAATTTAAAATAGCAATTGATAGCTAATTAATATATCAATCAATTGCTGTTGAAATTATATTTTATTTTGATATATTTTTCAATCTTAACTGTTAATAACTAATAAATGATAAATATATTTTTTCTTTTAAATTTATCTTATAATTATTTTAATTATTTATATAAAAGAATTTATTTAAAATTATTATACATACATTTTATAAAGAAATTATATAAAATATTTTAATTACTAAAAATATATTAACATTAATAAAAATAATTATTAAAATTTCATAAATACATAATAATAATTGTAATATCCTAAAATTTGAAATAATATATTATAAAGATACGTGAAATATTTATTTATTTATTTATTTATTTCAATATATAAAATATTAAAAGATATCTTTATTAATTATTTTATAAATTAACAATAACAATTAAATAAAATTTAGTAAACACTCAACATCAAACTGCTGTTAACTATTAACTATATTTATCAGTTATCACAAATAGATCATTAATATTTTCAGTCCATTTATTTTAGGGTTTTTTTTGTTAATTAAGTATAAAAAATCTGACCTAATTCATAAACTTTGCTATTTTCCTTTGAATATTACCTAGAACCGCGATATTTAAGTGTTGTTTAGTTTACATAATGATGAAGGATGAAAATATGCAGTCAACTGAAATTACTATACATAAAATAAATTAAATAATGGTTCAACATATAACTATGTAAAATATACACTCTAACTAAAGTTTAATATAAATGGTCAATAGCACCTCGATATAGTAGAAGCCATCATCCTAATATGATGTGTCGATGACGTCTCAATATATATATGATAACCATGTCAACATAATAGATGCATCCAATAATAATGAAATAATTTTAATTTAATAATATCTCGTAAAAATATTTTGTTATATTGATCCAAATTTTTCTCTAGTATCACCATTCTTGAGTTTGACTCTCAAAAATCACCTCAATCAAAAGAGTAAATCACCATGACTTGGTGATAAGGACTCATATATTAGACTTTTAAAATATTTATTAGTTCTAAATTATAAACTCTTCAATTAAAGAGCCACAGCCAAAGATAAAATTTTGGATAAAGAGCTAACTGCTTATTTCACGTGTAATATATAATACAAAATTATTATAAAAATTATTTGAAAACTATTACCTCACATTATTGCTCTATAAAAAATATCATCATCTATTGAACCCTTACCTAATTTCAGGAGTATAAAATGTAATAACCCTTTATAGAAAGATATATTCTTCTTCATCTTATCGTTTTTTTAGCAAAAAAATTCTCTGTGATTTCTGAGTTCATTGTTAGCCAAATCCCATTGTGATAAGGATTAATAACTTGAGCATCGAAAGCTCATTGTCCGGCACATCACTTACCACTCTAATTCACTTCTTTTTTTTTGGCAAATTATGGTCTCCCTTTGATTATCAACCTACTAGATATACAGGGCAAACGGGTAGAACCCATGGATTTAGATCAAATAAATTTTAAGTAGGTTTGGACCTAATAATATTGGATTATGAGTTTGGTCACGCCAATGTATATAAAGAAATTTAGATTTTAGTTTAAAAATAACTATTTTAATAATTTAAATTGATTTGAATTTCAGTTGTTTTAAATTATATTAATTTGAATGGACTAATGAGTCAAATCAAGTCAGACTTAAGTTTTATTTTAATTTTTTTTAATTATCTCAAATTTGTTTAATTTTGAATTCGGCTAAATCTATTTTTTTAAAACTGAATGCAAATCGAATTTTCAAATTAACACATAAACTATCACATCTGCTTCTGCATTCCTCAACCATGCCACCGTCAGCCACTAGCTTACTGGATCTAAAACTTTATCGGCCTACTAGTTCATCAGATTTAAAAAGAAAAGTTCAAGGAGACATCATCTGTATATGCCCTTTTCGTTTTGTTTTTTGAAGTTCAGGAAAGATTTGGATTATTATTTGAAAAAAATATATATTTAATCAGCTAAACTATATCAATTTGTCCTATATATGCCTAGCTTTTACTTAAAGAATAATGACATTTTATCAGTGTTCCATGCTATGCTAAAAATTAGTAATTTTAGCTTACAGTTCATAAAAATTTTCTACAAGATGTGCTAGTTTATGTATTAATTTTCAGGGAAGTCCACACTTCAAAAAAAAAATTTAAAGTAAATGATCTCTTAATTAAGTGGTTATGGACGATGTCCCGTAACTATGAGATTGAAGGTTCAATTCCCATCATAAGCATGAATTCATTTAAAAATTTCTTCTCCCCTGTTAACAGTAACTATTAATTATCGCGACTTCTATGATATCTAACCATATGATCGCTAAAAAAAAAAAAAAAAGGAAAGTCCATTAAAAATACAATAATATTCCTATATTATCAATGTCAAATCTATTTAAGTTTATTTTTTTTATCCCACCTCCTCTAAATAAGTTGAACATATTAATCCCATTAATAAGTTATTTTTTGATATTGAGAATATTCATTGATTTAAAATTTTATTTTTCTTGTATTTTTCAGTTTCTTATAATCAAATATTTATTTTATTTATTGTGAATTTTTAAGCATTTTCAAAAAAATTATATTTCTTTAATTACGTCTTATGCAAATGATACCTAAGTTTGATGAATATGTCTACTGATTTACTATTAAAACAGCCAAAAAATAAATTTATCACACGTGATAATTTTATTTTAAGCCATAAATTATCAAAACAATATGAGAATTTTATATATATATATATATATATGAAAACTTGAAGAGGAACCTGAAACAAAATAATTATTCTTTTCTATTTTTATTATTGAATATTAAGTTTTTCAATCAAAGTTTTGTCTATGGGCTGTGTATGGACTCCATATATCTTGTCTTTCTCAGTTTGTAGAGTCCGTAGTTTTGGAATGGACCTAGACCCACAAGAGTAAATACACCAAATTGATCCATTACTGGCCATCATCAGTTTGTTGCGTTTATAGTTTTAGACTGGACCCAAGCCCCACACACACAGAAAAGATATAAAGAATCCTAATTCCTATTCAGTTTTTTTTTTTAAAAAATAATAATAATATCAAGAGAAAATATTACATTAATAATTTTCATTCATTGATAATTTCACTTTATTAATATACTAAAATACAAATTCTGTTCAACATCATTCAATTGCCCTAACTAAATCTTTTTATTTTTAAGCATACGTAATTAAAAATTTACATTAGTTACTTACTAAACTAATATCTTATTGATTATGTGTCTATTTCATAGTACAAAAATAATTAATTCATATCCTGATAACTTTATCCTTTCAAATATTTTGAATATATATAAAAAATAAGATTACACAGGGATTTGTGTTATTTGAGGAATTGAAGTTAATTTCCCTGTTAGAACTTTAAATCTTATTTACCAATTAGATCTACTTGTCCAAAAAAAATTCATGTAAATAAAATCATAGGCAAATCAATGGTATCATATATAATAACATATCAAATTATTTTACTCTCTATAATTATTTTTGCCTTTTTCTTTATTTTATTCTCCTTTACTTTTCATTTAATATTTTCAATCTTTACTTTCTTTGCCTTTGTCTTCAAGTTTAATATTATTCTAAAGAAAAGAAAAACAAAGGTTTAATGTTTACTTTTTTACATTCCTTTAAATTTGTTTATTATTATATCCCTTCCAATTATATTTATTTTTTAGTTTTAACAACTGCTATAATTTTAATACCACTGGTCTAAATAGAAAATTTTTTTAAATAATATTAAATTTTAATCAACTTAGTGATAATGATGAAAAATGAAGAGTTATTTTCTAGTGTAGAATTGGCAAATTTTGCATCCATTTGATCTGTATAACAACCAATAAACAAGTTAAATATTTAATAGGGTAAAAGAGTAGATGAAATCAGTGTTTCCAAGGTAACTGATAAAATTGAAAATCAGTTAATAATTCGATTCAGTTCAATATTAAAATTTGAGAACTAAAAAATTAATTAAAATTAAAAAAATAACTCAAAATTGAAAAATAAATCAAATTAATTTAACTAAAATTATATCGTTTTGTAAAAATTTAAAAAATTATTTTATTTTATTGAAATTTAAATTTAAATTTAAATTATTTTATTATATTAGATTTTTTTTCCAACTTTTAAGTATTATTTATATATTTTTTATAAAAAATATCATGTTAAATTATATTGATCAAATCAATTAAATTAAAAATTGATTAATTAATCAATTTAATGTCTAATCATATTTCAAAAACATTATCACTTTGTTAAATAAAACTAATAAAATTGAATAAAAAATCCACCAGTGTCAACTCCAAGTATTTATAATTGGTGAAGTGCTACACCAATATAGTTAAATGGCTTTAAAGTTCGCATTAATCCACAGTACGGGTAACAGAAAAATTAGATAAGATGGAGTTTAAGTTTTTTTTTTTTTTAAAAAAAATAAGATGGAGTTGTCATGTCATAATAATATCTATCTACCAAAATTTTCCTGGATAAACCCAAAAAAAAAAAAAAGCTACGAGAAAATTGTCCGCTCGAATTGTCTCAATCTAAGAATAAAATCAGGAGGAGTAAAGCCGCAAGAAGCATCAACCGACATAAAATCATGAAGGGCGCACTCCATTTTTCAGAATAAAAACCGCATCGGCATCCCTCACAGACATCCTATGGAGCCAAAAACCACTGGCAGCTTCTGAATTAATTTGAAAATTTAATTTAAATATAATTTAATTTAGATCTAAAATGATTTAACAATTATTAAAATATAATAGCAATGTTTAATTTTATTAGAAATTTTAATTTGAATTTATTAAAAAAGTGATTTAAATATGATTTAATTTAAATTTAAAATAAGTTAAAAAAATTTTAAGTTAATTTTAATTTAATATTAGCTTAATTCGTAAACCAATACAAATTGATCAATAATAATTTGACCCATAAATCAATCTTAATAATTCGATTTAAATTATTTAAGTTATTTTAAAATTTTAATTTTTATTTAAAAAATGAGCGATGTAATTTAAATTTTAAAAAATATTTCAAATTATTTAAATTTAAAAATAAATCAAAATTTTCTACATTTTAATTCATTATCCCAATTTTTTCACCCGTCCGAAATAATCTAATTTAAACCTGCTAAAAAACAGAATAATTTGAAATTGATCAAAACTATTTGCCACTCCTAAGCGAAAGTTCACTTTCAATGAACGTAGCTTCCGCTGGCCCTGTGTGTGGCCATGAAATCACCTAAAACGATAATTTTTTTTTTTTTCCCTTTTTGTTTCTCTTTCTTGGCGGAAAAAATACCAATCATAACTTAGTGGTCCAAGCCAGACTGCACGTAAGGACGAAAAGCTGGTAATCACATATTTCACAGCTGTTTTTGTTGGCTCAAACTAATGGTAATAGTAGAATGTGCAGAGGGATCTTATCAAAATCAACAAAGTTCTTCCAGTTTATATGCATTATTTATCAACGCAAAAACATATATATATATATATATATATATATATATATATATATATATATATATATATATATATATATATATTTTTATCGAATTAAATTTAATTTTATTCAATGTCTCAGTCGCTTCGGAGAAGTTTCTCAACACAAAACTCATATATTACTGTAGTAAAATTTTTTATTAATTTAATAAGTATTTTGACAAATATATCTGGGTTATATGATCTATATGACCTTATATCATAATTAACAATTGAAAATTTTAGCTAAAAGATATCATAATCAAATTATGATAAATAGAGAACAAAATTATTAGTGCATGATTTTTTTTTTTGAAAAAAATTATTAGTACATGATGAGTATAGCACATTGCGTAGATCAGCTGTTAATTAAATAAATAGAAAAGAAGTATATGATTGCTAACATATGTCTTACTATGCAAATGCATATGTCTTAGAAACTCTAATTAAAAGCTTTTTTCCCATGCAATATCAACTTGTCAAGACAAAAATAAATTAACTATTCAATACCCAATTGGAACATACATGTTAATTTGACTGCTAACTCAAATCTGTCCAGCTTGTTCTTTTATGAAAATAGGAAGAAATAATTCTAGGTATTTTCTTGAAAAGAATTTCTGATACCTTGCATTGAAGAGATTGTGTCTTTCCACTATACACATAGGTATCCTGCATCATGACACTTTAGCTAAATGAGGATACCACTACAACATCATACCCAAAGCAAAATCGGAAACACAAGTTTGTTATTTTCCCCCCTTTTATGTAGATATGGGGAAACAAAAATATTATGATATTTTTTTCAATTTTTTTAACCAAATTATCGTTTCTGAAAGTAAATATTTTATAAAAATTTAAAATGTTTTGTCTATTATTCGAACGTAAAATTAATTTGAGCTTTAATTGAAAAACTTTAAATGATTCCATTCGCTAAATAATTAATTTTTCTTTCACTATCTCATTTATGATATATTTAATTTGTTGTATTATCATATATTATTCATATTATTATTAAAATGATAATAATAATTATATAAAATTTTAAATTATATCAAATTTAATATTATAAAAAATTTATGAAAATAAAAATTATTTAAATAATAAATAATTACATATATTAATAAAATTATTGTTTAAATTTTGAATGTTATATTAATTATAATATCATAATATAATATCCAATAAGATATTGTATCGTTGATCATAATAATATAATATAAGACCCACTTGCCTTGCCAGCTTCCAACCTTACGAAAATTGTAAAAAAGCCAAGAAGAAAGGTTGGCTGGGTTGGAAGGCACTTTTACGAAGACAGCTTTCCACCGGGGCCCACTGCTTGTCGGTGGGCCGATTATCCAACTAAAGTCACCCGTACTTCAACTACAATTGTTGTTAATGACCCACGTGGCCTTCCATGATTGAACTTCAAACTTAACAAAGGTTCCCCATCTATAATCATCACCAGCTGTATCAATTCCCCCTGAGCTAAAAAAAACACCAGACCAAACCAGACCCAGCAGAGAATCGAATGATGATAATTTGCGTAATTAAAGCCATAATGCCAAAGTAAAAGATTAGTGACGTGTAACGCGCATTTTTTTTAAATTTATGAGATTTGTCCCGTGTATCTTTTTCCTGAAGCGATATATATATATATATATATATATATATATATATATATATATATATATATATATATATATATATATATATATATATAGTGAAAATTTTAAATTTTCATAGAATATATTATAAATAAAGATTACCATATTTATTATAAAATATGGAGGTAGTTATATAGTAACATTTGTTCTAAATATATATATATAAATTATATATTTTCCAATTCTCTTTAATGAATATCAAGTAATTATTTTATTTTATTAATTTTTAAAATCATCGCATTGTTTTTTTAAAATTTTAACATAATTCAAATCACTTCAAAATGAAAAATATTGATTCTAATACAACATGAATTATACACAAAAAAAATTAAATTTTCAAATAAAATGCTAGTTTGTATTCAGTTAATATATAAAATTATAACATAATATAGATTTTATATTAAAATTATAATAATTTTTTACGATTATTGTACGCAAAAGCCAAGGTTGATATATATATATATATATATATATATATATATATATATATATATATATATATATATATATATATATTTATAGATATATAAAAATTTATATATATTTTTTTTTTTTATATTATTATAAAAAAAAAAAAAAAAAAAAAAATAAAAAAAAAATAATTTTTTTTTTTTTATTAATATTTTTTTAATTTATAAATTATTTATTTTTATATTTTAATTTATATTTTAAAATTAAAAAAAA
>CATIWR010466088.1:0-24447 GCA_949677035.1 Omphalea diandra | reverse complement strand
TTTGATAAAATTTAGTGGGAGTTAATATTTAATAAAATGTTAAGTGCACTATATATATATATATATAGTGCACTTAACATTTTATTAAATATTAACTCCCACTAAATTTTATCAAATCATTAACCATTAAATTAGATTTTTTCAACAATTGAAAGTTTAGTTGTCTAATATCCATCACCTAATTTTAGGTAAGCTTTGACTTATCACTGAAATTTTGGTTCTTTAGGTTGGTAACACTTTACCATTACATCCTATGTAACTTTAAATAAGTATAAGATATTGACATCATATGTCTCGTCTTCAAAACCGCTTTGGCAACCTAGTTAAGCATTATCATTTCTAACTTACAGATATCACCATTATCCAACTTGTGTTGCTAAGAAGGGCCTAATATACCTTGCTTTCGCAAAACCTATAATTATGAATCAAGTCTTGATAACTATTGAATTATGTAGGCATTTTCTTAACTTAATTTTATTATGGCATTTTACTAGTTTTCATCCTATCATGTATTATTTTTATTGTGTTGCAATATATACAACATATATATTCTTCATATAAATCAATACATAATAATAACAAAAATAAATGGGTCATAGTATGGCCCCTAATCTAGATTAATCTTCACAAGCCAATATGAAGTTCAAAAGCCAATCATAAGGGTAAATCTTTATCTCCTTGGATATGCTCATATTGCCATTAATGGTCTCCACCTCATACCTTAATGATCACTATCTTATGTTATGAGAATCCCCATCTTATACATGTCTTCATTATTGGTTGCAATTTACACTAACGTAATATATGTTATTCTATTACTACTAACAAAATAAATGACATACAAACCATATTTAAAGACTTATAACTCTTGAAGTAGAGAAATTCAAAACCATCAATCACATTGGTCTAAAGGGTCATGCCATGCAACATGCAAAAATGCATAGGCAAAACATCTAAATTATGCTAAGTAGATTATGTTAAGAAAAATTGCAATTTATGTGATGAATCCATTCAGGGTCATGGAGTAGAACCCTTTGCAAGGTCCAACGGGTAGCATCCTCATTTGAATGAGTTGCTTCCTAAATCCATCAATATTAATTAGTCTAATTAGCACGTAAACATATTCATGAGAATTTATTAATATGCTTAAAACATATTATTCGCATTCAACAATTAAACTAACCCTATAACATTAATAAATTTGTGCAAAATAGATTATCTTTTTTTAACAATTAAATAGTCCACCACGAGTAATGATATGGAAAATAAAATATAAGAATCTTGTTAAATAATAATATTAATTGAATTTATAACATATCACAAGAAATAACAAACATGATAATTAAATCAACACTATCAAATCGTTTAATCATATTAATCCCTAGAACATATTAATCTAATTAATATATTATTTTTTATGTTTCATACATATATCAAATAATAACCTTAAACTAATTTGTTTACATTAAACCATTGAAACAATTTACAAATAATTTGGCCCATGTTCATATATATAACAAAAACAATATTAAATTAAATTTAATCGAATTTGTAGGAGGCTCAGATACCATTGTTGGGTTTTGTAGAACAAACACCACATAAAATCAAAAAATTTCAAATGTACAAAACCCATCAAGGATCCATGCAATTCAATTAAACTAATGAAAAAGGTATGAAAACCAACCAATTCACAAAAATGACAAAACTGTTAGAAGGCAGAGAAAGGGTTTACACCACTAACTGTTGGGTTTTGCAAAACAAGCACACCAGGAAAATAAAAAATTTAAATTTACAAAACACACCAAAGATCTGTGCAATTTGATTAAATTAATAAAAAGGATGTGAAAACCTACAAATTTGAATAACAAAAGTTGATCTGTTGGAAGGTAGATAGAGGATTTACAATAGTAATATATTACCTTGAGCTTTAATTTAGCTTTAATTTAGATCTAGACATCACCAAAAAAAGATTGTGGTTTGCTGGTAGCCACATAGACAGACAACCTCCAAAACATACAGTGTGCTAGCACTAGGGTTTATATGGCTTTCTTTTAGTGTTTTATGAAGGAAACATGACTACACCTTCTCACACTTAGAAAGCCCTAAAAACATGTGTGTTTGTGTTTGTGTGTGTGTGTTTGTGTCGAACACACATACGCACATATATATGTGTGTGTGTGTATGCGCGCGTGTGCATGTGTATAAATACACACACAAACACTTACACACACAGACACACACACATATACATAAACCAGTAAGATATTTATGCCAACTATGTATCTTAAAAATACAGATAAGAAAACATTTTATTCCATTTTGATTTTAAAATGAAATCGATATCCGAATAATTTAGATAATATCTCTAATTATCTTAATTACAAATAGAGATAGTAGTAAAACTCAATTCCATTTTGTTTTATTTTATGTGTGCAACCCTATATGTTCACATAATTTTGATAGTGGCTCGAAACCTATTTTTAAGCCACAAGTCATTAGTGGTCTCTAGCAAGATATTATGGCTATCCAAATTATCTAAAGGATAATAATCTAACCTAACCTATTTTACAAATAGTATTATAATCCTTTTGTTACTCCATATCTCAATTGAACATAAGGCATTAATCATGTCATCCTTATAAAGTTCAATTTGTTCTCGATCTCCAAATGGACCATTGTAAAATGATATTGATAACCTTTATCAATTTATTTTCTCATTGTCACTCAATCTCTTTAGTATAACTTATCGATGGACCTAGAGATATATTTCTCTTAATATATGAGGGATAATTTCCTTTCGAATCACTCATATTTCTTTATATGATTTACTTCAGGTCTAATATCAGTTTGTATAATCATCATGCTAAAGATAACATCGGACTGTATCAAACATGTAGTTCATCCTATTGGAATTCATGGGATTTTTAGGACAAAAGATTAAGTTAATACTATTACATGAGAATCTCTTATAACTATTTATACATGTAGTGTTCTCATACTTGGTCAATCCAATATAATGTTTCTTAAACATGTATCTAGGTGATTGAGTTAATATCCTATATCCATGACAAGTAAAATGTTGTCATCAATTAAAAGACATACTAGTCTTCTGTCATTATTATCCCACAATAATGACTGACTATGGACAATTTAAAATAGAATTATTTACACTTAGGATTTTACTATTAGGTCACATACTTGATGAACTTAAGTATAATTAACTATTTATGGAATTTAATATTTAGCCATAAATTAAATATAAAATAGATATTTGAAAAAAAAATGTAATCTTGGCATTAATAAAATATCCATTACAAGAATTAGCCTAGGGCACATAACTGACACTAACACCCTACCTCAAGCTTGGAGCACAAATCATCATATTCAGACACTGCCAAAATGATGAATGTCCTTCACAAGTATCCACACAAATAGGTTTTCTCTAAAGCAAATGGAATGCTATCACCAAGGTTTTCATGACTCTCTCTCTCTCTCTCTCTCTCTCTCTCTCTCTCTCTCTAAACCTTTTCGATAGGTAAAATGAAATGTTGCCTCTTTCAGATTAACATATGCATTGATATATATTAACCGTTCATATATATATATCTCGATTGTGCATCTTAAGAAATAAAGATAACTAGATACTCTTTTTTATTTTAATTTTTAAAATAAAATATATATCTATATATTTAAGATAGTATTTTAGCTATTATATATATATATATATATATATATAACAATTTCGCTTTTGAGCCTATTTAAAGTATGCAACCCCATAGATTCATATAACATAGGCAATGGCCTAAAAATTATTTCTACCATACAAATCATAAGTGACCTCTAGCAAGACATTATAACCACCTAAGTTATATGAAAGACATTAATCCGACCTAACCTATCTATCTCAATTGAACCTAACCTATTTATCTCAATTGAACATAAGGAATTGATCATGTCATCCTTATATAGTTCAATTGAATTATTTCTTAATCTCTAAGTAAACTAATGTAAAATGACATTCATAACCTTTATCTATTCATCTTCAAATGGTCATGCATTATCTTTATTCTAACTCATTTAGGGGCCTAAAGAAATATTTTTCATAAATGCATGAAGGGCAAATTCCTTATTAATCACTCATATTCATCTATATATTTTTACTTCATATCTAATATCAGGCTATGTAACCATCATGTTAAAGATAATGTCAAATAGTATTAAAACATGAAGTTCATCATATTGGAATCTATGGCAATTTTCAGGTTAGAAGATTAAGTTAATACTATTGCATAAGAATCACTTATGATAATTTTTTTGTGTAGTGTTCTTAAATTTGGTTAGTCCAATATAATGTTTCTTAAACATGTATCGATGTATTTGACTTCATATCCCATATACATACTAGTAAAACATAGTCATTAATCAAAATACATACTAGTCTTCCTTCATTATTATCTTAATAATAATGACCAAGTAGGACAATTTAGAATCAAATTCTTTACACTTAAAAATTTTACTATTAAGTCACATACTTGTTAACTTTAAACAAAATTAACTATTTATGGAATTTATCATTTATTAATAAATGCAATATGATAGAGATATTTGATAAAATGCAACCATGACATTATTAAAAATAATCTATTACAAAATGGGTCTATGACACATCGCTATCATAGAGTCCATCCTTATTGGAATTTTATCCCAATCAAAGTTGGGTGGTGACACCATTTAGATTTTGGGATGGTGCCAAAGGGCCACCCCACTTTGGCCCCCCATTGACCATTTAGGATTTCAAGCATCATGAAGCCTTTTCAAGGATCCCTCAAAGATCCTCAATGTATGCCATGGAAAGGTTTTACCAATGTATGACCCTCATCCTCTCAAATCCTTAATGGTCGATAAAAGGTTAAGAGTCACAAGAAAGATTCCACTCATTCGAGTATAACAGTAAAATTGAGGCACTCACTAAGGGTTATTATAATAGTTCAGAGGGAGCATCATTTGACCATAGATTTGGGACCCTTTATCACTATGCTTATGTAATCAATCTCTCTCTTTCTCTCTCTCTCTCTCTCTCTCTCTCTCTCTCTCTCTCTCTCTCTCTCTCTCTAATTGATAGGATAAGGATATGAATGCTAATGACCCTTAGAAATGTGTTTAGAAAACTAGTCAAAACAAAGAATAGTGGGATCCCCATGCTCTCATATGATAGTCAATTATTACTGGTAAACTAATAAAGGGATGGGTTTAATCACATAGTTGAATTAGATCTCATTCCTTTGATTCCTCACTACCTACTTCAATGGAGGGGAAAAAAGCTTTGTTATATACTCTTTTGAGCTTAGTTGCAAGATCTCGATTTTAATTTGAAAATGTGTGAATAGCTTCCTTATACAAGAGCTCTTTATTTAAGAGCTTGATTGGGAAGCCTACTCCTCTAGCCTAGTTTGGGATAGTTTCACTCAATATGGTATGCTAGGTTAGGTTTGCCTAATGTTGATATCATCTTAATGTTCCATATTTATTACCTTCATACATTAGTCTACTTTGGTAATTCAATTAATATGCTCATTAGGCTTGTTATTAGGAAGAGAAACTCAAAGGTCAAACCATGATAACAATTAGAAAAGCTAGATCTACAAGTTAAGGGACTATGTAGCATGAATATTGGACAACCTTTTTAAAACGAAAAAGGAATTGAGAAATAGATGCAACCTTTAGTAACTCTTCAAGAAAATGAGTCTACTTCAAAGGATAATAAGTTGCACCTAGCCATCACAATATAAATTAAGTCAACTCGATTTAATCTATTTCTTAGGTAATGACTGATATAATCTTTTTCCTTTATAAAGCTTATAAAGCCAGGAACTCCATTCAATTAGTCAATCTGATATTCATGCCCTAAAGGAGAATACTGGTGCCAAGTGCATATGAAGTTCATCATCAGTTGTGGGACTAATAAAAGATAGAATTAAATTCATCTCTATTAATGAATTCTAATTCTTTCTATTTTAAAACTATTAGTTTAAAAACCATAATAAGAACATCACTTTGACTTTCTCTTAATCTAGATTGCATTGTCTTACTCTTTTGCATTTTTAGAATAAATAAAGATGATAGAATTATCATATTAGTTTCATATTAGAGAAAAGGAATATAACATAAAAGTAGTTGCCAAACTATTGAATGAAGATTTTTCTATGATAAAGGGTAATCCCACAAAACATAAAAAGGTAAAGACTTGATTTGTCATCTCTTTTTAGACAGTCTTTGAATAGCCCTAGTTGGTATGTAAAGGAAGTCTTTCTTACTAAGCTCTCCTCTTCAATTTTCCTTTTCGTACACTTATAAAAATAATAATAATAAAAGAAAGAGTATAACATAAGTAGCCTACTGTTATACAGAGCCTAAGTGGTTCAAAAGTATATGACCAAACTTTTGTCTAACACTTTGCTCCTTGCTTTCTGTCCTTATATCTTGATTAAAGTCTTAGTTTGAAGAAGTGGGATAGATCTCTTCATGTTTTAGTTTCACTCTTATCTTAGTTGGCGTGGGAGATGATTCCTTTGGTATGGCCATTTTTACACATTTCATTAAAAATCTGATTTAACTACAACTCTTTCAAGTTTCATTGCCACCAAATATACATTTCATGTGCTACAGTTCATTCACATAAATGAGGGAAAGTGACCAAATTATTTTTAAATGGATGTTTCAGATCAATGGTCAAAACCATGGCTAGGGTTAGGAGAAAAGGTTCCCTTTGTGGAAAAAAATTTAAACCTTATGCCTAACCCATCCCTTAGCTTGATTTGTAATTAATTAAACATAATATTTAGGGTTATGAGGATGAGGAGATGGGAAAGAGAGTGACTTTAAGTGGGCTTTCTACAAACTCAATCAAACATGGAAGATAAGTTGTCGTACTAAGGTTTGGTATTGGTATGAGAAGTGCTTATGCTTTTTTCTTTTATAGTTTAATGATTCTTATTCCCAGTGCAGGTTATAGCTCATTTTGTACCTTTTATTGAACTAATCATTGAGGTTCAAGCTAGCTAACTATCCTATTTAACCTCTAAATGAAGGAAAACTCATTCTTAGTCTCGTATCACTAAGGTACATTATTACCTTGATTACTCTCACTTCATGGACTTTTTCCTTTTAGAATCTTTTTCTATGGCCATTTGGGAAGCCTCCATGAAGCAGGTCATATAACCTCCCCTTAGAGTCTCAAACCTATATAGAGAGAGAGAACAAACCTATAAATGTATCTGATTTTTGTCATTTAAAAATCAATGACCCTTACTATGTAATCTTTCTACTCTTTTCAGGTCAGAGATTCATCTAAAACTCTGATAGTTGATCACCTTCCTACTTTAGCTTTAGTAGCACTTTTGCAATGAGAGATATCATATCATAGTAGATCCCCCTATACATGCTTTGACAAATCCTTCTTTGGTCTCATCTACTAGTTAGTTATACACTGTCTTCTACCTTATTATTGCATTTTGAAAGCAAGATCCATTTTATTTATCACTCTTTAGAAAAAGAAAAACATCCCATAAATACTTGTTTGCCATAATCACCTTCATTATGTCCATCCTTTCTTCATCTCCTAAAGGAAGGTGATCCTTCATCAAATGTAGTGCCTCTCTAACTCCCTTTCTTCCCAACTCAATTATCTGTCTTACTTGAACATATATCATAAAGGAATAACTTCTCTCATTGTCTAATATCTTTGGTAAAAAATAAAGACAAAGAATAAGATAAGATAAAGGGTTAGACAAAATAGTGTCTTAAGGAGTTATCCCTATATGTATGAGCCTGAAAGCCATAATAATGAAACTAAACAAAAAAGGCACTCTATAAGACTAGATTCACTAGGTTGCCAAATTTTTTGAATCCCTAGACATAGGAAAATAGAAAGGAAAAAGTTGGATGTTAGGAAAGAATAGACTATCTTCCTTTTTTAGGTATACTACTATTTTAGTTTCTCTCTAATCAAATTGATCCCTTATTTTTTTAAAAGGAATTCTTATCAGATTGTAATTATCTTCACTCTTTTTATTGATGAATAAAGGAGTTTAATAAGAGACAAAGAAAATTTATGAAAAGAAATGTCCACTTGTTATTGTACACCATAGTATATTAAACGATCAACATAAAAGTGGAGTTTCTACTAAAGCCAAAATAGAAAAGAAGTGAAACAAGGAACCAAGCTAAAGTGTGGAATGGAGGGACATGATAACACTAAAAAGATTAGGCTTCCCCAAATTATCTCTTATCAATCAATGTTCTATCAATATTTTAAAGATAGATCTTCAAATATTTTAAGTTGAAGAAGTTATCGATTCCTAAATCTTTAAATTGTATTAATAATGAAATGTTTATGTTACCCTTACCTTTCTTTCAATTGGATGCCATGTTTCAAGCAACTTTCTCAAGATTTTACCTTTATCACTGAATCCCTATCAACTATTGAAGTAAAGATTTTAGTTACAGTAGTAAGAGGAAATAGAAGATAAAGAACCAAGGTTGGAAAAAATTTTACAAGCTAATAGTGATTTAGCAATCACCGTAGCAAAATTGCCAAGGGAAAATGAATTTGATAAATTATTGATTTTTGATCCACCTTTGGGCATTTTTTACTCCATCCTTTTAGAGATGAAAATAACATGGTTCTCGTCATCAGGCTCACATCCCTAGTAAAACACAAATGGAGAGCTCTTAATTTGCCCTTTACTTTGTAGGGCTCACAAAGTGACATTTGATAAAATGATAGTTATACAGGCTACATCAAAACATTAAATATAAGTGTAAATAAAAAAAAAAAGATACACAAGGATAGAACTTTCTTAGCAACTCTCAACATGTATCAAGGTGGGCTCTTGACTGCTTTTAATAGGAACTAAAATTGCATTTACCTTTTAGTAGCTTTTAGCAAGTATTAGGATGGATCATTTCTTTAGTAGCTCTTTAGTAGATATTAAGATGTCATTCCCTCAAAAACTTTTCAATAGCTGCTAAGGTGCCATTCTCCTCTCCTAAAAGCTCTTATACAGGTATTAGGGTGTTATTCTCTTAGCAGTTCTTCAGTAAGTACTAAGAAAGCATTTCTTTAGTATCTTTCCATTATGTACTAAGATGTCATTCTCCTCTCTTAACAACTCTTTAGTAGGTACTAAGAAGGCATTTCTTTAGCTTCTCTCCATCATATACTAAGATGTCATTCTCCTCTCTTAATAGCTCTTTAGTAAGTACTAAGATGGCATTTGCTTTGTGGCTCTCTTACAAGTACTAACATATCATTCTCATTTATTAGCAACTCTTCAATAGGTATAGGGTATCATTCTCTCAATAACTTTTTAATAAATAAGAATATGGCATTTCCTTAGTAATTTTTCAATAAGTACTTAAATGTCATTCCCATAACAACTCTATAACAAGTTCTAAGGTATCACTATTTTACTCAATTCTATTCTCAGGATTCTGACTTAGGTCTATTTGTTTTACCCTTTGCATTTTCTAGATTCTCTTAGTTTTATCCTTTTGCATCTCTCGTAAATATCTTAGTTTCACTTTTTGACAACTCTATAGATTATATTAGTTTTGGAATTCTAAACTTGAACGAGTTTACAAAATCAACAATATTCTAACCATGATGAATAAGATATTCACACATTTCAAAGACACTAAAAAGACATAAGTGCATTATGCTTCACAAGCTTCATGCATTTTTATCATCTTGAGACTCCTAAATTCTCACCTATCTTTATCTTGAGGGGAATTTCGTCCTTTCAAGTCTTCTCCTTCTTCTCTTTGCTTAGCTTCTTATTTGCTTTAAGGGATTACATGTTTTCTACTTCTTGGCTACTTGGAAATTATTTTATATTCGCCATTTACACTTCAATTCTTCGTTTTCTTCTTTTCCTATTTCTTCCTTTTATTTATTTTCTTTCTTTCTTCTTTTTCCTTTTCTTTTTCTTCCTTTCTTTCTTTTCTTTTCTCTGTTCTCTTTTCCTTTTTTTCTATTTTTCCTTTTCCTCTTCTTCCTTTCTTTCTTTTCTTTTCTTTTCTCTTTTTGCTTTTCTTTTCTTTTTCCTTTCCTTTCTTTTTTCTTTTCTTTTTTTATTTGTTCCTTCTTTCTCTTCCTTTTCTTTTTCTTTTTTCCATATGTCTAAGGTTATCTATATAGACAATAATTAATAGCAAAAATATAAAAGGTATGTGCAGACGAACTTTGAAAAGATGAAAAGGGCCTTTAATTATTTGTATAGATAAGGGAGTTGCCTATATAAACAATCTTAGGGTATATATACCCATAGCTAGCTGGTGTGTGTCTTATTTTCTTCATTCCTTCTAAAATTTGATTTTTCTTTATCTCATTTTCTTCATATTTTCTTCATTCTTTCCAAAATTTCATTTTTCTTTCTCATTCTTTTCTCTCAAATTCGTTTTATATTCCTTAAGCTATATTTAAGGGTTTTCACTGCAGCAATATGCCTACCCGAAGGATAACTACCTTTACCCAACATATATCAACTTATGGATTCTACTGCCAGTATGAACTTTATAGTTTTATTGATGTTTTAGTTATCTATCATTTTATTAGAATGTTTATGCTAGATGAAGATAAGACAAGCTTTGTCACACATAATGGCACTTACTATTACGAAGTAATGTCTTTCGACCTTAGGAATGCGGAGGCCACAAATAGAAGGTTGGTCAATCGATATGTTCAATGAGCATATTAACAAAACCATTGAAATCTATATAAATGACATGATATTGAAAAGCCATCAAGCTGAGAACCATGCTAGGAATCTAAAAGAGGCCTTAGCAATTTTGACCAGAACAACATGATCCTTAACCTGGAGAAGTATGCTTCCGAGGTATGAGTAGGGAAATTTTTGGGATTCATGATCTCATAAAGGTGCATTCAGGCTAATCCAATGAAGATCTATACCATTCTTGATAACCATTAATGAAGTTTAAAAGCTTAATGGGAGGATCATTGCCTTAAGGAAATTTATCTCATGCTTAACTCAATGATGCCTAACATTCTTCAAAACATTAAGAGGTCTCAATAAATTGTTTGTGGACTGATGAATACTAAAAGGCTTTTAAAATTTTAAAATCATTCCTTAGTTCAGCTTCTCTGCTTAGCTGCCTATAATAAGATGAGCAACTCTTTATGTACCTAATTGGCATCAAAGGCATAATGGCCTTAGTACTAGCTAGAGAAGAAGGAGCAAATGTCAATTAATTGCATCAATAATGTACAAAAGGGGCAAAGCTAAATTATTTGATATTTGAGAAGTTATAATATGCGCTAATCAGCTTGGCAACAAAGCTTAAGCAATACTTCCAAGCCCATACCATCACAATTTGTGTAAACAACCATTGCATAATTTAAAAGGCTAAGATCTTGAGGAAAATAATTGAGTGCATAATCAGGCACTATAAATTTACATTAAATATGAGCCAAGACATGTAATGAAGGCTTATGTATTGGCAGACACCATAACAGAGCTAATAGCCCTCTAGCCAGAGCAGGAGATTGCACCTAATAGAGAAGAATGAAAGTTATATGTTGATGGTGCTTTTAAATCAAAGAGAGCAAAAAGCTAGCATAATATTAAAAGGCTCAAGTTGGATCATCATTACGCTTTGAGGATGAAGTTTTGAACTATCAATGACACTACAGAATATGAAGCCTTAATAATAGAGCTATAACTGGCATAAGAGGTCCAAGCTAAACACATTTTAATTTACAATGATTCACACCTGCTGGTCCAACAACTACTCAATCACTACACTATAAAAGTCCTTTTATGCTAAAGTATACCAAGTACGCAATGCATCTACTTGCTAATAATAAAATAAAAAAGAGAAAACTGAAGTTTAAAGCAAATCCCCTGAGCTGATAATGAAGATACATAAGTTAGCTAAGCTTTTTACCTCCCATCAAACTACTCTACCTGATGAAGTTTTGTCAAAATGGAAGGAGTAGCCCAACATCCTTTAAAAAGCCCACTATTGGGTGAAAGGTTAGAGGGCCAAGTCTAGCATCCTTTCGCCAGCATGCATTCGAAACATAGTGCAGGCTGTTATGCAAATATAAGAAAATAAAGTTGTGTCTTTGCTAACAGCTATGGCTTTTGCTATAATGGTAAGTGTTTGATTCAGACAATTGGTATAAGAGTAGGTCACGAGTTTGAATCCCCCAGAAGGTATGCTGCTACAACAGGTGGTTGGTAGGTGTTTGAAGGGGGGGGAGGGGGATCATTGGGTAGACGCTTAGAGGGTCAAACCTTGCTTCCTGTAGCCAGCAAGCATTCAAAATGTGGCACTAGCTGCTATGCAAGTATAAAGATTGCTACGCAAGTTTAAAGAAATAAAGTTGCACCTTTGCTAATAGTTATGGCTTTTGGTGAAGTGGTAAGCACTTGATCCTAAAACTTATGTAATAGTTATAAATGAGGTAGATAATTAGACGAGTCCCTTCATCAAGTACCCAAATGATGGGATGAGATGGTGTTGTATTAATAATCCATTGAGCTACAACTAAATAGGTCTTCAAGTAATAAAGTGTATAAGAGTACGAATATCATTCTCATAAGGATCACAAAATAAGTATTAAGCATCTTATTTCTTATATTATCTAGAAATCCTAAATCAAAGAATGTTAAAACTATGAACTAAACCTAAATAAACTATAAACAAAGTAATCGAAAAGAAAATAGTGAATTGAAGTAGGTAGGGATTCAAATTCATTTGTTAACTACTTATGGTTTCTAATCTTTCATTCAATTGACTCAGTCATCTCTTATTATGATTAGATCACTTGAACGATTAATTAAGCTTTCTCAAGTATCAATTAACATATAAGAACATATTAAAATAAAGGCCTTTTAACACAATCGTTAAACATCATGTTGTTGTCAAATAATACAAGATCCTAATGATAACAATAAACTATTAAGGTCTTTCAACATATAATAGATTAAGAGAATAACTGAAGGTCCATTTCATGAAAAGCAACTCTTAATAGTTAGTTCATAAAACTCAATATGATTAAGGGCCCTTTAACCAATAATATAAATCTCATAATGATTGCTAACACAATATTGAATAAAACCAAAGAAACTTAATTAGATCATCATAAGAGTTAAATAGAATGTATTTACAACCCTAACATAAAATAAATTATTTCATAATGGAAGAAATAGAATAAGGAATAATAAAACCAATGAAATTGGAAGCCGTGGACTTCAATTCATCAAGTTCTTAAATGATTGCCCTCTAGCTCCTCTTTTCTTTTTAGCCTTTGTTTGATGGCTTTTGGATGATTATTTGATGTTTTTCTATGATTATTAATGCCTTAATTTGTAGGGTTTTGCCTCTTTAAATAGTGTTCTTGTGGTTTTTATTAAGTAAGAAGATTAGGCAATTAGAAAAGGAAGAGATTGGATAGGCTTTAAAAATTGAATTTTTTACCTTTCAAGGGGGCACACGACCGTGCTTCTAGGGTGCATGGGCATGTGTTTTTGCAATTCCTATTATTCTAGAGGGTACAGAACAATGTCTTGGAGGTGTACATCCATATGTTAGGTGTACAGGAGTGCTTTGAGGCCGTGTGATCTAGAAAAATTCTGCCATACTTGATTCTTGGGTGCATGGCCATACAGCACAGCTATGCTCATTTGGGACCCATTTTTGACTCTTAATATGGCCAAATTAGCTCAAGCACAACACATAAAAATTGTATCTTTGTGTGTTATATTTCTAATGCTTTCTAAATCACCTCATTTAGAGTTTTGTAAATGGAATTCTATTCAAAATAATGACTAATGCTTAAAATTGAAACTTTGATAACCTTATCTTGGTTTTTGGCCACTTTTCTCCTTTTTAACCCTATAAAACATAAATATCTTCTATAAGGTTATTTTATAGTTTAAATTCAATCATTAAATCCAACTTTTTTTAAAAAAATAAATAATAAAATATATGAAACAATGCATTGAACAAAATGTTCCAAACTTAAACTTTTGCTTGTCTTGAAGCAAGAACTAATTGTTGTAAAATCTTATGACCCAAATGATCAAGAAAAGTTCCAAGGTCTTTAGGAGAGGTTTATCTCAGTAACAACCAAAATTTTCATCAATTCAATAAATTACTTACAGCAATAACAAGTTCATAACTAACATGTTATATTAATAATCAATTAACACAATAGACTGTGTTTGTGTCTTAGTAACATATTTCTTTCAAAATTTAAACTTATAATCACATATAACTTAAGTAAGAATCTATTTCAACTTCTTCGAACTCATACATAACAATAGACAAAACTAGCCTACCTTTCTCTACTAATATAGATCTTAGCAACGTAAGGATTATAAGGTCTTTTAATCTTACAATGAAATGTTAGGGGTCGGGCTATCAAAAATTGGTCAACTCCAAAAATAAGAAAAATTTGCTAAGAAAATAGTTTTACTAATTATGTGAAGTATGATGAAATACTTATATGCATTTTCTATGTTTATTCTTTACAAAGCAACCATGCTGCCCTTTTTGTGGCTTGATTTTTCCTTTCTTCCTTTTCTTTTATTTTGCTCTTTCTTATTCTTTTTTCCATCATCTTCCTTTTAATTCACTATAATTTATTTTTCTTATTTTCTCCTCACTTTTCATTCATCATTATTTCACCTTTTTTGTTATTTTCTTTTTGAATGACATGAATAAATGATATACATGTGAGCAAAATATCAGTTTGTCTCTCCTAAACTTGAATTGATCTTTGTGGTGCAAAATTTAACAATAAATGAGCTTTTTTTTTTTTTTTTTTTTTTGCATATTCTTCAAATATGCACATATGCACATGGATGACTCAACCTTAGAAAGAAAAGGCTAATTATACTCACAAGTGAGTATATATATAAGACTTAAAGTGGTAACAAGAGATCATGCATATTAATGTATAGATGGGGGTTAAATGAAGGGCCAATGAATGCCTCATCATATTCCTAGGATTGTTAAGTCATTTCACCTCAAAATATGGTTTAACAAGTTCTAGCATGTGCATAACAGTCCACTTACTTAAGTCATACATAATTTTCAAAATCCATATGTAAGCACTAGATTTTAAGGCCTTAAGATGTAAGCCCAATGATGAGAAACTACTTGAATTCTTCCTTAAAAGGGGAAATAGTGCCTAAGAAAATGGCACAGCTAAGATAAACCTTAAACTAAACCCACCCCACAAAAGCCTAAGCCTATAAGCCCAATTTTAGAACTTCAATAGAGGTTTATGCAACCAACTTAGATGATTGTACAGTCAACTTAAATGGCTATACAAACATACCACTAAAGTCCAAAAATAATAAGATTTTAGAATAGTGACTTATCAAGCACAATAGGGATGTACAACCAACTTAAGGTCAGTACAGACAATCCTAACATTGTACATATAACTTTCAAACCCTAATCTCTAGATTGTTCATTAATCTTATCACTCAAGAGCATGGGAAAGGAAGGGATCAGGTGCAAACCGAACCATCAAACTCAATTACACCCATTTCCCTCTATTAAAACCCTTCATATTAGAGAAAGAAATAGAGGCTTTTACCCTGACCAAACTTTGCTAAAATTCTCTCTCAAACCCTAAAAATGCCTCACCCAAATCGAAAACACAAATACCCAACACAAAACTAAAATATTCAAGGTAAAACCATGTTTTGCTTTTATTTTACCATTCTTTTCCTTTGTATTTAGAGAAAATTCTAAGACCAAAGTGCCTATGGCGGCAAAAGATAGTATTTAAGGCATCAAGGGACTCTTCCCCCCCCCCCCCCCTCCCCCTCCTCTCCCCCTCCTCCCCTCCCTTCCCCTCCACCCCATCCCTATCTCTCTTCTTCTCCATCCCATTCTTCTTTTTGTTTTTCATTTTCTAATTTTAGCAAACTCAATGGGTTATACAAATGATAGTAGTTTGTATAGCCCTCTGTTACTACTCATAATATTATTCATATAACTTTGTTTCATACGTGTTTTATATGTTTTTCTTTCTCTTTTATGATGTCATAAGCCTTTTATAGTAGAAATGGAGTAGGTTATAAAGACTTATGACCCTCATTCCATATTCTTGGAGGCTATGATCATCAAAATACATGTTTTGGTTCACATATGTTTTCTTCCTTATGCTTTGTTTTTTAATGTGTTTGATCATAGGAAGATGATAGGGAGAGGTTCAATAGAACTAAAGATCCTTTGATTTATATTTTTTTAGTTGGAATTTGTGTTATTTACTTTGGGATTTATCATTCTTCTAACCACTACCATGTAAAAGGCTGGGTAGCCCCATTCCATGGCTACCATCTTCATTCTTGTTTCTCCTTATGGTACCACTAACCATATATTTATTTGGGAGAGGATTCACAATCCAAGGACCTAATTTTGAGTCTTTATTATTTTGTTCTAAATAGTTTTTAACATTCTTGTTGTATTTTGGTCATTCTCTCATTCTAGTTGCATATTAGCCTTTCCATGGCTAGAAGTGTAACCTCTATTGTTCTTGGTAATAGTCAAAGATGACTAAGTTATGTTAGGATAGGATTCTATCATCTTATGAACCTTTATTTTAGTATTTACATTCTTCCCTAAGTGTCCCTTAATCTTTGCATACATGTTTATTATGTTATGCCTTCTTCATTGATGCCATTACATGTTACTATCATATGGAATGTTTCATGTTGTGCTTTGTGTGTTTAATGATGAATATGGATAGTAGATTAGGCATTTAATAAACCTTTAACATGGATAATAATATTGGAGATTATGGATTAAGACCTTAAAGGACAAGGTTAAGGTAGTATTGTTCCCTTTTAATTCTTTTCATTTTGAGTAGATTTAGGGGCTATTTTATATCCATTTGACATATGTTTATGGATGAATTTGTGCTCATTTTTTAACATTATAGAAGCTAACTAATGAATGCCTAATGCATACTTTTATTTATTTCAGTTAACTGCATGATAATCCCACTATTTGAATATGTATTCATCATCTTCTCCTTCTATATATTATTTATTATTTTCTTACATCACGCATATCGCATTCATACATTCCACACTTGTTTAGTTATGGTTGATGGCTTGCTTATATGGATGTGCTTAGGTGGATAAATAAGAAATTGACTAATAAAGGCAAGATATAAAAATGAACCAAAGATGTCCAAAGGTTGGATCCTAATATCTAAGTAGTTTAATGGTACCTAACTTCTTCCCCAAGTTGTACCCAATTTTTGAACCTGATATTTGAATGGGTAAAGGTGGATTAGGCCTTCTAATTAACTTTGATAGCCTTAAAATTTATCCTTGTCCAAATTCTTGTCCTAACCAAAGTTGGTTGGCAACTCTACTCACTTAGGGATGGTATGAATGTATTGTCCCTTCTTAGTCCCCCATTGACCATAACTTTCGAAAAAGGGCTTCTATCTTGCGTAAGACCTTAAGGGTCCCTCGTTGATCCAAATCACATGCCACGATTAGGGGTTATTACCAATATATAACCCTTGTCCTCTTGATCCCCCGATGATTAATAAAAGGTAAGAGCCACAAGCAAGATTCCACTCCTTCAAGTGTAATTGCAAAATTTGAGACACTCATTGCGGTGACTCTACTAGGGACCAATGGAGTTAACTTTACAAATCTTTGGTTTATATTTATATGTTGCCTTTATTAGTCAAGTTCTCCTATATTCATGTGGTCTTCACACTTCTCCATAGGTACTAAGTCTACCTTATAGTTAATCGATAAGTTCTCTAAGCTTAAGACTTTAGCTCCATTCAGACTTAGGAGATGGTGATGTGGGTTCATAACTCGCAAGCTAAGTTCCTTCGGGTATGTCAAATGGTCGGTATATGAAAACCATCCCCCAAGCTTGTGGGAGCCTTCTACCCCAAAACCTCTATCTATGTGACATTTAAGAACTTTAGAACCATTGAATCGGAACCTAAATGTTTGCATTTTAACCAATTAGTGGTTTGAGATTAGGAGTTATGGAATTATAGCCATATCTTAAGTGCACATTTTTACACTACTTTAGTGCCTCATTAAAGCCCAAAACAAAAGATTTTTTACCTAAAAATTATGGCCAATTGATCAAAATGAATTGGCTAACACTTAGTACACGAAAATTAGTATTTTTTTAATAGATTATTAGTCTCATAACTCATTCGGGTGCATAATTTTCAAGCTCTTACCATTAAGCCATAAAACATGCCTACTTTTTTTTTATAAAATCTTTCCCCAACGAAGATGTGCACTTGACGTATGACCATGCTCCATCACTATTAGACTCACCATTAATCTTGGTTGGTCCGAGGGACCTCCAAATTCAATACCCCATATTGGTATTTGAATTGACCACTTGTCCTAAGAAGAGCCTTTATACCTATGTGTGTGGGAGAAATAAGGTTAGACGGTGATATGTTTACTCTTTACTTATGCATCACTTGTAGTCATTCGTAAATTCATTTGTTTAGCATTATAGCATCATCATTTGATTTATTGCCTTGAATTTTAGAACTCATAAAGGAAGTAAGATAACTTACAAGCACCATGAAGCTTAGTCAAAATGGAAGAGTTGAAACTTTGTGAACTTGAGGGAAGGATTAAGGACATGATAAAGGCTGATATGGTAATGGCAATACATCAATACATGGAGAACAATGTAAAAAGATAGATATTGATAGATGGTTTGATACCCAAAAAAACTAATAAATTGGCGAATAGAGCCACATGTGTGCCAAGCTAAGGAAGATGAGCCTCAAAGGAGATTATACAATGCTAGATCTTTTATGCATGAACCAACCACTATCTGGGATATTTGAGGCATTAAAAAGAGTGGGATGCTTAAAACACTTGATTCGAAGCCTTTTCAAAACCCACTACCTAGGGGCTTTATGTTAGGTGCCTTTTTTAGTTTGCACTAAGCTTATGGTTATAACACTAACTCATGCAAACATCTCAAGCATGAAATCAAATATCTCATTGATTCTAGGAAATTATCAAACTTTGTGTTCTTTGCTAATCACCCTAGCACCCAACCCAAATTAGATCTTAACTTCTCTTATGATTGATTCTCAGCTGCTTTTGACTAATTCTTAGTTGATACCTCTTCAAACCTAAAAAGGAAATAATCACTTCCACTAGCTTGCTAGAGGAGAACCTCTTATGCCAAACCTAGTCATAAGGAGTATAAGAGAAATGTTATTACTAAGACGTCAGCTAGCACCAAGAAGAAAGAAAGAGCAACCCTACATAACCTCTACACCACAACTAATTACAAGTTCAATGTAAGAAAGAGAAAATAACTAACAAGAGCTCTCAAGGATTTTTTAAACTTAAAGTATAAATATCTAAAGCTTTTTAAAGACTCAAGAAGGAAGGAATTATGTATCCTAAAGCCCCTAAGCCCCACTAATTCTCTTATCTAAAAATTATAATGCCACGAACATCTATGCTTTCCACCATGGCATTGGTCATCATACACATGAGTGTTAAAGACTTCATCATGAAATTTATGGCCTTATTGATTCAAGGGTGATACCAATCTCATAGCATTTGATGGCCACCAAAACTAAGAACCTACGTCCCAACCAACTTTCAGTCAAGGCTCTTGAGGATTTTAAGGAGGAAGTATTACTGCCACCTATACATCATGCACTAAAAATCTTAAAGGATGAAGATATGACCATAGTAATTCAGGAGGTACCAAAAGAGGGTATTTATTTTAGGAAGCTAGTTAATGAATACTTTAGTGCAAGAAGCACAATCAACATATAGGAGGGAATAAGACCTAAAAATTCCTTGCAACTTGTTCAACCTTTATCTAAAGCATGGGAAAAGTCGAAGGAATAAGGGTTTACACTACAAGAGGAATACAAGTTACTCAACACATTCCTCACCTTTAGAATGTAGTCATCACTAAGTTGCAGGACATTACACCAGCCAATTTTGGTGCTCGAAAAATATTACCTAGAATAATTTTGAGAATGGATAAAAGGAACCATGGTAACTTGGTAGAAGGCATAGTTTAAACTTTCATTAGGCTTTTCTAAGCTTAATTTGTCTTATCTTAGTTATAGACATGTACTACATAGTTTGGTTATTTTAATGATTATTGATTAGTTTGGTTATTTTAATGATTATTAATGCTTTTAGTTTCATGTTTGTACTTGTTTAATCCAAATGTGGCTATTGATATATTTAGTGGCACAATAGAATGCTTGGTATGTGATAGACAAAGAGAGAGAGAGAATAAAAAAGAAATAAAAAGGAAATGTGAACATCACAAGGGGTAGGTATTTAAAGAAACAAATGATTTATGAGCAACTATCTCATATCCTATGATCTTGAGAACCATCTCTCTGACATTTTGTGTTGCCTCCTAAGAAATAAGAAAGAACCTGAGAGAGATAAATATGAAAAGAAAAAAGTCAATAGAAGACATGGGGAAAAAAGAAACAAGAGTGAAAAGCTACATTGTAGAGAAGCAAAAATGTAAGAAGAAAGGAGTGTGAGCTAAAAGGGATCAAATCAAATGATAAAAGGAAGCATGACATGAAAAGCTAGGATAAACTATATATAGATTAAAGTTTTCTCCAGTACTAAAGGTTGAGAAAAGAGAAAAAGAGAGAGAGAGAGAGAGAGAGAGAGAGAGAGATATATATATATATATATATATATATATATATATATATATATATATATATATAAATAAAGGAAGATCTCAAACAGATGACCCATGCAAGTGATGTTAGGGGAAGGTTCAATAATAATATATATAAGGAATAAGATGAAGTCATCCTAACCTAACGATTCATCCCCTAATTCTATAAAGGAAGAGATCAAACAACATGAAAAGGAAAAACATTCATTCAAGAAAAAGGTCAGGGAATTTTTAGTATCTTATAGAATGATACCTTGAGAAGACTCAAGAGAAGATTACTTGGGGGTAATCGAAGAAACTTGAAGAAGGAAAAGGAATCCTAAAAGAAAGGTGGAGAGGTAATGGCTTGTTAAACATTTATAATATGAAAAACAAAATAAAAGAAGAAGAAGAAGAAGAAGAAGAAAATGAAAAACAAATTGCACTGGGTGGAAAACCTAAAAAATATCATCTAGTCAAAAGTTAAGGAAAAAACTGAAAAAGAGAGTTGAAAAATATTTAGTTATAAAACTTGAAAGGGCTAACTAATAACAAGCATTATATTTTACCACCAGATGTGTCATAGTTTTGTTTGTATTGAATGAATGAGAACATGGAATTATGATATCAACATAGATGAGAATGATCAAGCTATCCTTCTTTGAAAAAGAAAGAAAAAGAAACCAAAAGAAATAAAAAGAAATAAAAAAGCTCATTAAGTTAAAAACCTAAAAAGGTGGCTTAGGCAAAAATTAGAGCCAACAAAAAAAAAGTAGAAGAATAAAATAAGAAAGCTCGCTAGGTTGAAAACCCATAAGGGCAACCTAGGTAAAAGTTAGAGCAGCTCGCTAAGTTGAAAACCCGAAAGGGTGGCTTAGGCAAAAGTTACGACACAAAAAAAAATTGAAAAAAGTTAAGCAAAAGGGAGAAGTAGATGTCTACCATTCGGTTTTACCATATATCTAGAAACCTAAGATCTATGTCTATGCTTGTATTAGAGTACTCCTCTAGGCCAAACACTAAAGAGTGCTCAAGGTTGTATGGCTTTGAATTTCAAAGCAAAGGTGCTAGCTTCAACAAGTTGTCAGTGATATCGAGATTTTGTCATATTTTTTATTTGGCTTTCAAGTTTTAGGATTTTTAACTCCTTACTTAGCTGAGTTTTATAACGCCCATGACTAGCTTTGTCTTGTTTATATGTTCTAAAGATTTTGCATTGCATTATCATTCATGCATCATGCATTATATGTTGTGTGAGGGTGTATACCCAATTTTATTTTAGTGCTTATTCCTTTTTGATAGTTTGGGGGGAAGGGGTAAGATAACATGTATAATAAAGGATCATTAGCTTTTGGAAACTTGAAAAATGACACAAATAAGTCTCATGGTGCCATTTAGCTTAAGCTTCTCCAAATTAACGAAGCTAAATTCTCGCCTATCAAGGTAAGTATATAAGAATGTCTTCTTATAATAAAACTAATGCATTCTAGTTCATTTCTTTTTCAGGATGCTACCATAAAAAAACTAAAAAGTCTTTAATAAAATCACCAAAGGTGACAAATAAGATTAGCAGTTTTAGCAAGAGTCGTCATCATCATCATCTAAGAAATAAGAAGGATATGTCTTCCATGAGAGCCAAATGTGGGCCAATACATACATCTTGGATAAGAATAAGACATAAAAAAAAGAATAATAGATAATAAAGGAGTAACCAGTTTGGCACTCAAATATTCCTTTGTTCTTTCTCATTATTCAACATATTAATTCATAAGACTTTGTGGCTCCTTACATAAATAGTTCTTCTAGTTCTAGTACTAAGCTTCCTCTCTACTAATATGAAGAAAGTGTGACACCCTAATTAATAATCATTTAATTTTCTCTCTAAGTCTATCCATTGTCATTTAAAAGACCTGATTAAATTTCTTTTTTCACTATGTCTCTTGTTCACCACTTAGTAACTATTTACAACAAAATATACATGAATAAACAAACTAAAATACTAATTGACTGCATACTAGCCCATCCTCTCCTACATTGCTAGACAGTGACTTTGAAAAGTATACTGGATGCAATCTTTAGTCTACTCTTCCAGAAATAGGATTTCATACAAAAGAGTGAGTTTGCATACTCAGTAAGTAAATGCATAATGATACTTCAATCTCAAATAACGTAACAATATTTAAACATAAATAACTCATCTTCATATCCATGTACGAAATAAAGAGTTGTTCCTCTTAAATGTCAAATAGGCCATTAAAGATTATTGTCACACGCGATGTCATAAATTGTTGTCATATAGACTATAGATATCACTGCCACAAAAGTTTTCATTTTTTATTGTCACATAGGCTATAAATATTGTTACCACACTGGCTATAGATCTCATTGTCACACAGGCTATCAAAAGTTTCTGCCAAACAGACTGTTATAGTATTGTCACATAAGCTATCAAATGTTCTTACCACACAGACTATTATATCATTGCCACACAGGCTATCAAATGTTCTTGCCACACAGGCTATTATATCATTGTCACACAGGCTATCAAATGATTTTGCCACACAGGCTATCAAATGATCTTGCCACACAGGCTATCAAATGTTCTTGCCACACAGGCTATTATATCATTGTCACACAGGCTATCAAATGATCTTGCCACACAGGCTATCAAATGATCTTGCCACACAGGCTATTATATCATTGTCACACAGGCTATCAAATGATCTTGCCACACAGGCTATCAAATGTTCTTGCCACACAGACTATTATATCATTGACACACTAGCTGTTGTCACATAGACTATCGAATATTATCCCCACATAAGATATCAAATATTATCTCCACATAAGCTATCAAATATTATCGCCACATAGGTCATCAAATATTATCCCCACATAAGCTATCAAATATTATCCCCACATAAGCTATCAAATATTATCGCCACATAAGCTATCAAATATTATCGCCACATAGATCATCAATTATTATCGCCACATATTATCACCACATAAGCTATCAATTATTATCGCCACGTAAGCTATCAAATATTATCCCCACATAAGCTATAAAATATTATCGCCACATAAGCTATCAAATATTATCACCACATAGGCCATCAAATATTATCGCCACATATCATCACCACATAAGCTATCAATTATTATCGTCACGTAAGCTATCAAATATTATCCTCACATAAACTATCAAATATTATCGCCACATAAGCTATCAAATATTATCGCCACATAGGCCATCAAATATTATCGCCACATATTATCACTATATAAGCTATCAATTATTATCGCCACGTAAGCTATCAAATATTATCCCCACATAAGCTATCAAATATTATCGCCACATAAGCTATCAAATATTATCGCCACATATGCAATCAAATATTATCGCCACATATTATCACCACATAAGCTATCAATTATTATCGCCACGTAAGCTATCAAATATTATCACCACATAGGTCATCAAATATTATTTCCACATAAGCTATCAAATATTATCTCCACATAAGGTATCAAATATTATCGCCACATAGGCCATCAAATATTATCGCCACATACGATATCAAATATTTTTACTTGCCAACAACATCAAGTATTAGCCTTTCAACCAATCAACTATAAATCCAATAAAATTTCAGCAATATAATGACTAATAATAACACCCGTAAATTTGGAAACTCATATCACCACATACTCTCATTCCCTAGTCAT
>CATIWR010466079.1:0-41204 GCA_949677035.1 Omphalea diandra | reverse complement strand
TATATATATATATATATATATATATATATATATATATATATTCAGTTTGCAATGTATATTTTGTGTTAATTTAGTTATGTGCATTTTAATCTTCTTTTTGTGCCTACATATATATCCCTTCGTATGGTGAATGCTTGCAATGTTCAAATGATGTGAATGGCTTGAAATACACTAGATGAATGTTTTAGGACAATTTAATACGGAATAATTGTGAATCAATGATATCTGAAAGCTCCAAAATTCAAGTGATTTGGGATGTCTAACTTATTCTCTATGTCATATCTAATTTATGAACTCGATCTCTAATAAGATAAAGATGTATTATGCCTTTTTAATGATTTACTAAGCTCATAATCCTTTCTATCTAAAATTTTGTCCGACCAAAGTTCAGTAGTGACCCCAGTTAAATTTAGGGGTGATATCAAAATATTGCCCCACATTGGCCCAAATATTCAAGATGATTATAATTCAATTTGATTCTCAAATTAATAATAATAAATATCTACTCTGATCATGAATAAAAATTGTAGTTGAATTTAAGATTTTATTATTTAATCTAGATTTTTTTTTTATTTCAATGGGATTTAAAGTATTTAATTTTATTTGAGAATTTCTGTCTCCTGCTCAACCCTATTTAGTACAACCATCACTATTGACCAACAGATCCCTCGGGATCCCAAAATCTGAAACTAGACAGGTAAGCTTGCAAGCTGCACCGTGTCCATTCTAGGAAGGGAAAACAAGGACAGAAATAAATGAACCAAATATGCCACAATTTGTCAAAGACCTTCAAAATCCTTGGCAGCTGTAATGGCTAACAGACAAGGAACAAGAATCCAACGATGATTCTCAATGTATTTTTGCATGAGAGATTAAATTTTGATAATAATTGCCAATAAAAATTATGCAAGACAGATAATTTCAAATACAATACATGTTACCATGTTAATTTCTTAGTTTCCTGTACTAACATTTTAATTTGGCTCTGCTAAATCTATTCACACAGCTTTTCTTTTCTTTTGAGATGCAGGGTTTTCCAAAGACGCATATTTATTCATACCCTTGTGGTGCCGCGAGCAAATGTTGCAGTCAGTTACGACTCACATCCATGGTTTTAAATCTCGACCGTTACGACTGTTGCAATGTGATACATAACAGCCATAACATTTTTTGGAAAGCTATTGTCTGATTCGACAGTTATTTTTTTTAATTCACTTCTGATACGGTTATAATCTAAACTACATAAACCATTCAAGTCGTGTTACATAACTGATACAACCAATTCAAGTCAGTGTCTTTTTTTTTACCAAGATTCAAAATATTGTCAGCCAACTGTTACATTGTGACTATGACATACTAACACATCTATAACACGACCACAACTGCGACCGTGTCCGCAACCGCGATTTAAAATCCTGTTCACATCCCACAGCTTTTTCTTATTTCAGTGGATGAAATATCTATGCGAAACTGTTCAGCTGGTATTGACACAAACATGTCTTTTAACACCTCTGGAACGTCCAAGTCATTTAGAACCTATAGAAAAACCAGAAAAAATGCTTTGCCAAATTTTCCCAATCAACATAAAATTGATGAAAATCAAGCAGATGCTTTGATGAGTTTTGAGAAATTGGGCACACCTTGAACACACCATCTACATTACGACCACCAACAAGGAATGTGCATCCTGTATTTTTACATCCAATGAGCGTCTCTAACATCTTCCCATAGTTCCCATCATAGTACATGGGCTGCAAAAGCAGTAGTCAACATAACTCACTTTAGCAACAAAATAAATGATAAATATAAGACAGTACATTGCTCCATGCTGTCATACTAAGACATCAAATATAAATCTCTAGTATGGAGTCAGATGCAAGTATAAAAGTTTGTTGTAAACCATCTTGGCAGCAATTTCCTTTTCGGAAGCATGTATGGTCATATCATGTGTTTCCCATAGCAGAGGCAGCAGCTGGAAGCCCAATCAATAATCAAGAAGCCAGTCCCTTGTAGGATTAGCAATTTTTTACTCACCATCTAGGGACAAAGGGATTCAACAAACCAATAAATACATTACAGACACCATTAATGGCCAAAATTTAATGTCTAAAGTTCACTTCAAAACTTCACGGCAAGAAAGACTATTAAACCAAAACATACATGCAATAGAACATTTAGATATGTTGCATATATTCAGCAATGTACAGGGATCAACATCAATGAACCACGATCAGGCATTTTCAGATCTCAACAAAGTATTAAACAAATTCCATGTACTTCCGTATCATTTACTGCCTAACCTATATGCATAGCTATTGAAATATGGGCTTTTCATAAATAGGACTTAAATGTGCCAGACTCACAATCTAAATAATCTGACCAAACTCTGATAAAGAGAGTCCAAAATCCATCTTCTTTTACTGTTAATGTACTGCATATCTATAAGGAAACACATAAGCTCCACTAACTTTACAGTTTAAGCAAGTCATCTTCTGTTGCATTGACCCATGAAAGATGGACTGTACAATCAAATCCCAAAAATGTGATTTTACTAAAAATATGTTATCAATTTTCTATTTTTGGACTGTATGGACAATGATACACTCAAAACATATAAAGATTACTTATACCAGATAACCATCTAATAAATATAGTAAAAAATGGTTAGTTTATACACATTACAATCACATACCAACTCCAGAAATGAAACTCATGCGTAGTTTATTCATAACAATGTGATTTACATACATTAATCAGCCTTGCTGCTGTGTCAGCACCAACTACAAAAGCACTACCAGGGAAAAGCTCAGCTTTCTTATAAAAGAAAGGCTGATTGGAAATAATTACCGTCTTTCCTGCCATCCAAAAGGAAAGTCATAAATTAATTATCCAAGAAGTAATTTCGTCAAGATATTCTTCTCTCATTTGACATGATCCATATTTCAATTGTTAAAAATTCATCACCAAAACCATTCTAATGAAAGAAAGGAATAAAAGAACACACAAACTTCTAAATAAGGATTATGGGAAATTTTGCAGGGTGCTAAATAGCACATGATCCAATAAAATACATATAAAGCTCATGCAAGGAAGTAAATACCATTTCCACACATTTTGCTGGTTTTGAGAGCACAGTATGTCAACAAAACCTCTAATGTCATAAAAAATAGTTTATAATGCTTTTCAGCTATGTAATGCTCTAGGTCACATGTAGCGACTTCCTATACAAGATATATGGCTATTTCAAGGATAAATCAAACACGCCCAAACTAACATGTACAAAAAGGTCATATATTATTATAAAGACTGATTTCAACTCAATATTGTACTCTGATCATTTAAATTTCAACAGGTTGTTCCCTGAAAATAATAACTGAAAGTCATGCCTGTTCTGTGAAAAATTTACTCATCCTCCCATTGTTACTGAAATAATGATCCTTCCACATACATGCAGTTATATTAATTATTTCATCAACTGTAGAGAAGTTGAAAATGATTTAAAAAATGAATCTCACCAACTTTTTCAAATTGCTGGACACGATCTTTGATTTGTGATACCGATAGCGGAGGTTTGTCGGCATTGACTGCTGAGACTTCAAAGCATGGATATCCATTGCCACAAATGCTACATTAAAATGACTCGTCAATGAGAACTGACCCCAACGATCTTTAAAAAACATGTTTGAAAGAAGCTCATATACCTTGTAGCAACTTCCAAGAGCTTCAGGTGACCCTCATGCAATGGATTAAATGAACCAGAAAGTATTATCTTTCTATCATCACTTGATGTATGTGTCACTGAGAAACAGCTATTTTACAATAAATAATATTAAAAAATAAAATGTACTAGGGCTTTATTCAATCAAAAAGCACGCCATACCTGTAGAAAATGAATAAACCTTAAAGCATATTTGGCCATTTATAAGTTGTTCTAATTCTTCATCTTCAGAAAATTGTTTTTCACATTCGTCAGATACATCTGATTCAGTCAAATGACAAACAAATGTTTCCTGGACTTTGCATTCTTTTGCAATGGCCTATAACCAAAAAGAGGACCAAAAGAAAAACAAATAGTAAGGATCTAGCAAAGTAATGATCAAAAGAGTGGAGAAATCACAAGAAACAACTCTAATACAAACAATTAAGTATGGTGCATTTTTCAAAACATGCAAATAGCATGCTTTTAACCAAAATTATGTAATTAATCCACATGCTCGCACACACCTTCAGTAAGAACTGACTTGAAAGGGTATCTTCCTGCTCTCGAGTTCGCAAACCCTATATACCAGTAATCATTCCAAGTATTTACAAATATTGCGACATGAAAGGCAAAAAATAAAAAGGAAGGAAAATCCCTATGATTACCTTTGACAAAGTAATTGTGGCTATTGAAAGGTGATCAGATGTTCTTGTTGACAAATGAAATCTATAAATGACAATGAAAACATGCATTCAAGGAGGTCAAGAGTGTCTCACAAGCATATAAAGAATTCAGAAAGTAGATCTTTGAAATAACTCCATGAAATCACTGGAGAACTCAATATTTCTTTTTTAAATTTTCCTTCATAAGGATTACAGAAACAAAAGTACACTTGTCTGAACCTAACACCTAGTATAAAGCATGAAGTCCACAAAGCAATAAAAACTAAAATGTAGTCCAGCAATTTTATTTCAAGAACAAAGGGCCTTCGTGAGAGAAAATCTGAACATCTCAAAACAAGAAAATTTAAAACAAACATAAAATTCAGTGTAACTCATAGGATGGCAATGTAATTGGGGAAGGCTATATAGATTTTTTTCCTTTCTATTTGGTCAAGGGGTAGTTGCATATAGAGGTCTAAACCTACGAAATTCGTATTCACTGCTTAGCAGCTAGTCATGCTAGGTCTATCCCTGATCATATGACACTTGTGGTTCAGAAACAAATTTCGTTGCAAACATATTTGTTAGACGAAATCAATGAAAACCACAGTGAAATGAAATATGAAGTGAAGAGATAACTGAAAAGTAGAAAAGTACCAAGTGAAATAAACAATAAAATCAAAGTTATATTCACTTGTAAAAGGATTGTTTTTTATATAAAAAGAAAATCAAGAAACTATACCTGTGGTCTCCAAGTTTGGGACGTGTGGTAGCTAGAGAACCAGTAAAACCCACACCAAGAACTGGAGAACCTACTCAACAGATACATAGAGATCTTATTAAATCAATTTACTTAGAACATGTTCAGTACACCAAGAAATGGAAATAGAATAGATTCCAATTTTATTTCATATTTGATACCAATTTACCTCAAAAATTTAAAACGATGATTCCAAAAACTTAAAATATCCCACTATTCTTCCTATATATATAGATATACCAAATGAAAACATTAAAATCCTAAAGCACTTATCTTATAATAGGATTTCATTTCTCATTCCTTAATGTAACCAAACATGTCATTATTGAAGAACCATTTCTCAACTTTGAGAAACAATGACTATGAAGCTACATAAGCATATATCATAACAGAAACTAAAACGATCAAGTGTTTCAAGTCATAGCATAAGATGCAAAATCTCATTAATATAACTCTTAAATCAAATGACTAGTTGTGTACTGTGATACTTCCAATTGTACCGATAAAATGTTAATTTAAAATCAGGAATGTGATGGTTTATTCATTCACATTTGCAGTCAGGAATTAGTGGGTGTGAATGGATTCACCGGGAGTGGAGAGCTTCAGCGCGCGATTGTAAGCCAATAAAGCCATGTCCTCTGCAGTTTGCTGGCTGCAATAATGAGTAGGAACCTGAAAAAAAAAATTAAAAAAAAATCAAAGAAGAATAAAGTGATTAATGGTAACTGCACGGTAGTTGATTACTGAAGATTTGACCTTTCCGAGTAATTGAATCATGGACATTGTGGAGTAAGGTAAAAGTGCTTCAAGCACCGTGTTTGAAGCTCCAGACAGCGACATCAACCACCCCAACGCCTAATCACAACAACATCAACATCTAAGCGATTAATCTTTTTGATAAATGAATCAATCCTTAGTGTTGTATTTATGGGGGAGAGATTATCGAATTGGACCTGAGAAGCGCCACCGGAGACATAAAGTACAGCCTTAGTTGGCGTTGAATGTATGGCCTCGACCGCCGTTCGAATCCAAGTTTCCGTCATTCTGTCTCCTTTTTTTTTTTTTTTTGAAGTTTTCCTATTAACCCATTGACCTACACCGCCCCATTAAAGGATGCGTGCCATTTGACATTTCCCTTCGGATGACCATTTTTTATTTTTTTCCTTTTAGTCCTGTTTCAAAATTAAGATTTTCAGAGAATTTAACTGAATTAAATTTTATTTCAATAATTCTCTTATTTAAAATTTTATATTTTAAAATTTTAATGATTTTATTTAAAAATTTTAACAATAAAATTAATAATTTCATTAATTTAGAATTCATTTTAAATAAAAAATCTATTAAGGAAAGAAAATTTAATAAAGTAAAGAAATTTCATTTTAAATAAAAATCTATTAATAAAGGAAAGAAAATTTAATAATAGAAATAAATTTTTTTTGAAGAATGAAATTTTTATTAACAAAAAAAATCCTTAAAAATTTAACAGCAAATAGTAACTTTAATATTAATTTTTATATGTTGTACTCACTTTTTTATATTTATAAAAATATTTTTAAAAATTAAATATAATTCCAATAGTAATAATAATTATATTAAATATATTTAATCTCATTTTTAAATATAGATTTTGATTTTATTTATCAAATTTTTATTCATTTAATTTTTTATCCTTTTTTTATTTCTCTTAGAGCAATGATATATATCGAGCAAGGCGATGTCAATAGAAGTATCGCTTTTAAGAGCATGTTTGTCCTCTTTTTTTTTTACACCAAATACAGAATTTATTCACTTTCATATTCGGTGTCTGTATCTTTTGTATTAAATTTTGTATCTCTTTGATTCACTTTCTACATCTCTAAAAAAAAAATAGTAACGAGTCAAACACAGTTCTGATGATAACAGTAACCATATTTGATCGTGATTGGTTCAAAATTTGAATGCAGAATTTTTTCATTTTAGATACATAATTTATTCTTTTTTTAATTTATTCTTTTTTTTCTTCACTTTCTATATATTGTTTCAACTAATTTTATATCTGAAATTCAAATACATAATTTGTTCACTTCAAATACAGAATTAGTTCATCATTTTGTTCACTTTTTATATATATTTGAGCAAATTTTATTCTATCAATATAGCACTCAAAGCACCCAAATAAGGCCTTAGGTGTTATACAATTAAAGGTATCACATAGTGCAATAACTACATTTATTCTTTCTATAATGACCATTAAAATGTCACTCTCCACCTCCAAGTTAAGAAAACCCAGGTCCTTATCTATAAAGATGCCATGAAAAATCGCCTAAACTTTTGCTAATTCGACTGAACCATCCTAACTAAATGAGATGTGATAACCTCACCAAATTAGTTTCGAAAAGCCACTCTAATGTCAAAAGCCAACATCAATATTTAGTTGAATCCAACTTGTAAAGGAGGATGTCCAACATGAGAAAGGTGAAGCGGTGGTTTGTGTAGGCGAAGGCGGTCTTAATACGGCGTGGAAGTTGATAAGAAGCTTAATGTTAAAGTTAATAATCTAGAGGAAAGAAATGTCTCTACCTTGAAAATACCTTTTTATTTTGAGTAGACCAAATAGAGCAAAGAATTATGGCTAATACCCCTTGTTTATGTGCATCAAATGAGGACAAAATTGATATTATATCCACTCATCGATAGGATTCAAACCAGAGGAATTAACATGAAAATGTAAATGACAATTGCTCCAAACCTCAAATGTAAAAGCATGTTTTATACGCTTCATATGGCTCCCACATATACCGCATAAGATCTCAACATTAACAACTCTTCATATTAGTGTTGAATTAGTAAGAACAGAGTGTTGGCAAACTCAACCCTCCATAAAAAGTGGCAAATCTTAAATGGAATTTTGTGAGCCCAAATAAAAGAAAAGAGATGTAGTACCAAACTATTGTGGAGGATCATGTGCCTACAGGTTATGATAGCCATTTCTAACAGCATAAGAGCCATTTTGAATATACATTAGAACATCTTTTAGTTATCCATAAATTATATCATGGACTCGGGTCTATGTTGCTTTATGTACCTAGAATCAAAACACATCGTTTCATTAAATCTCACACGTGTGACTTATGTACATTGGATATTATTTATATCTACATTTGGCATTGTACTGCATGTACATTAGCATTAAACTGCATACATATTGGTGTTAAACTGCATGTACATTGAAATCCATGAATAGATTAATGAAAGGAACTATGAGTTTAAAACTAATTGACCAATGTAGATGTAAGAACAATGTATATCAACAAAAACTTTTTAGAGTTTGTTACATTATTGGTAGAGTATCAATTCAAAACTAATTTACTTTTCATTCATCTATTTATGAATTTCAATATACATGGAGTTCAACACCAATGTGCATACAGTTAAGAACCAATGTACATGCAGTTCAATGCTAATATATATGTAGTCCAAAACTAATATACCAATGTGCATGTAGGAACAATGTATATCAACAAAATTTTTTAGAATGTATTACATTGTTGTCAGAGTACTAATTTAAAATTAATATACTTTTCATTAATCTATTTTATGAATTTTAATGTAAATACAATTAAAGACCAATGTACATACAGTTCAATATCAATATATATATAGTTCAAAACTAATGTATATGCAGTTAAAAAAATAATGTATTTCAAAACTAATAGACTAATGTACATGCAAAAATAATATATATCAATAAAATTTTTTAGAATTTTTTTATATTGTTGGTAGAGTATTAATTGAAAACTAATGTATTTTTCATTAATTTATTTCATGAATTTTAATGTACAAGCAGTTTAACACTAAAGTACATGTAGTTAAAACTAATGCACATACAATTCAAAACCAATGTATATGCAGTTCTATTTAAAAAAAAAAAAAAAAAAGAACAGCACATGCGACACTTAAATCAAACAGGTTTATGTTGCAATATGAACTCGAATCTATGATATACATATTGCGACTAATTAGCAATAGAGAGCATGCAAACCGCCACATATGATGAAAACAACTAGGTTTTTTTATTAAAATAGGAGTTTGAAAAAAATATTTAATAATAGTGTAGAGTGAAAAATATTTATGGAGTTAGGGTGTTTTTTTATTGGTTCGCTAGTCATGGTAGAGGACCAGAATGCTTTTTGTGGTCGTCATTTAGTTAAACCAGCAGACAAGCATTTTTTTTATTATTTTATGCTTGTCCGCTTATTCAAATAGAGAACCGTTGAATTTTTATTCATGTTCGCTAGTTCAACCAGGGGACGGGCAATTTTTTATTATGATCCACTAATTGAACCAATGGACAAACAATTTTTTTTATGTTATTGGCTCAACTAAAGGACCGACAATTATTGTTTTTATTTTATTTTCTCCTGTTGGTTTAAGCTACGTATGGATAATTTATTGGAATCTCTGCCATTAATTAAGGACATTGGATATTTACTTGCGAATAAAAGATGGGATGTTATTTTTGCACATTGTATATTTTGCATACTATTATTTTTCATAATTTATATTTATTATTTTTATATGAATATGTATACTTATAATAATTATACCATATTAAAAATTATATGACTATATTTACAATTTTTGTTTATTAAATATAATTATTTTAAGTAATAGTATAATTAATATAATTTTTATAATTTAAATATAATTATTTTAAGTAATAGTATAATTAATATAATTTTTATAATCTCATTAATAGTGTAATTTATAGATATATAATTTTTATATATGAAACTATTTTCTTGATAATAATAATTATCAATTATATTATTTTGTTAATAGGAATAATTATTAATATATTAATTATATTTAATTATATTATATTGATAAAATATAATTACTGAAAATTAAAATAATTAATTATAAATAAAAAGTTAATTATCATAATCAATTTAATTTTATGAAAATTAAAACAATTCCAAAAAGTGTTATAAACAATAATATATTAAAATTATATAATAATAATAAGTAAAAAAAGTTACTAATTAATATATGAATATTTACCAAAATAATAAATTAATATTTTTATGTATTCATTTTCTTCTATGAGTTTCACATGTTAGGTGTCTAATATTTCGATGTGACCACCTATTTCTAAATGTTGTACCTTTAAGTTGATATGTGAGAATATTTTCATCGCTTTCAATATCCTCAACAACATATCGTCTTTTTTAAGGTTGTGGCTCTTAAAATTGTTGATATATCTCATGCATAAATGTTGTTAGGGCAGGAATTGTAGGAGATGATATATGAGCACCATGTGAACTAATTTGACCTTTGTATTCGAAGGTGCTTGATAAAATATTAGAATCATACTATCCAACGATGTTGAGGGTGGATATTGTGATTCTAAAATTTATGTGAAAGAAGGTGAAAATGATGAAGAATGTCATGAAGTTTTCTTTGCGGGCATAAATGACATGTATGATGTTGAAGGCATCAAGGAAAAAGGTTCAAACATTAAGGATGAAGGTCCAGTCATCTAAGGTGTAGAAGGGTTGACTCCATAACACACTACATAGGGTATAAATATAAATGATGACAATGGATAAGATGGACTTGGTGCAAAAAATGGACACGATGTATAAGATGGATCGGGTTTAAAAGATTCATATGAGTGGAATGATGGAGGTTATGCTACAGGTTCACATAACTGAGATGGTGGAATAGGAACATATTTGCATTGTCTATGACATTGTCGCGATAAATGTGCAAGTTATGACTGCACTAGAAGAACTATCTTAGAATGAGCTATAGGATTAAGATTTAGATCAAGTGGAGGCACTGTGAATAATCGACACTCTTCATCCATAGCTGAAAACATATTATCTGCAATTTGTTTGAAACTAGTCATCTTTTGTGGAGTTGGATATCTGAAGCCATGTTGTAGGATGTCAACGCCATCAACTAATAAATATAAAATATTACATGTAATTGATATAATTTATTTATATAAAAAGACATAAAATATAAAAAAAATAAAGAGTGGTAGTTTTTTACATCTAAAATAATAGTTTATTCACCACAAAGCTCAATGCAACTCTTCGAGGTGATATTCATCGTCTAGTAATAAAATGATACCATTCAAGATCCTGTAAATAGTAATGGAGTGGCGAATTCAATGATGGCCCCTATAATGACTCAATTATGTCGATCAGCCCATAATGTGATGCATTATGCATGATAAGCAACCTAGTCTATCACATTTTAAATGAGATCATACGAACTTAACTCATTACTATGTAATGAAGCATTTGGAATAGGTTGTTGCATTCCAAATTGATGCAAAACCCTATTTGAATGATGTCACTCCACTATATGAAAATAAATGACTAGCATAATCGCATACTAAATATGACTATATCATAAACAGTAATCTAGAAGATGTTGTAACATATTATCATAATAAGGCTCTTACACCATCTATAATTAAAGAAACAATTACATATTTAATACATATTTAATACATATTAAATACTTAAATTTTATATTAAGCTATTTGTGTGAAATATTAAATATAAAAATTAGAATATAATTACCTCATTAGGTCATTGTTGATCAAGTGTACGTCAAAAATTTGATTAGGACATGTGTTGATATTTCAGTTACCATACAAGATACTGCTCATCTATGAAAACAATCATAATTAGACTTTATATTAATTAAACAAAATATAATGTTGTTGTGATTAAGAACTTACCAATGTACTAACGGTGCATGTGGAAAATGTTGAATCTCTAATGGAAGGAGCCACTCCTTTCAGTCTCTCCCACGTCCAAACCTGCAATAGGAATAATGGTCCACTCATTTGTATTACCTTGGGATTTATGGCATCACAAAGCTCTCTATTCAATTAAGCAAGACATGCTCCTCCCCAGCTATATTGGATTGTTTGCTAAAAATATTCTAATAGAGTTAAGAACATCAAATTGACATTGCTAGTATTTTATCTATAAATAAAACTTCTCTAATGAGACACAGTATGAATGCTCTAGCATGTTGTTGTATGGTATCAACATTTGCACCATATGTATATTTGCAAATTATGTCGAAAGCCATGAAACTTTGAGGAAAGCACCATAGATAGTGTTCTGAGGAGGTGTAATGCCTAAGAACTATTCACACCATATTCACACTATCCAATCCAATTTTGTTTAAATAAACCTATCACAGCTTGACCATTTATAGATAAACCAATAATTATGGTCACATCCTGTAATGCTATTGTACAATTTCCCTTTAGAAGATGAAAAGTTTGGATCTCATGACATCATCTCTCAACTAATATTGTGACTAAATGGTGGCCAAGCTAAAAAAAATCCAATAGAAGTTGCACAAAAAAATCATGTTTGTCATATGAATGGCACTAGCCTCTCATTTATTTCAATAGCTTGTAGAATTTTTCTAATCCTATGACATGTTAATATAGGTTGAGCAATCTGCACATAAAAAATAAATTAATTAATTGACATATAGATTACTAAATAATCTATTCATATTTGATATATAATTTTTAAAAAATATATAATGTTTTACATTTTATCAATTTACCTAATTACTCTAAATAGTCTCCAATCGAAGTTTATGTTGTAAGTATAACAATGAAGCATCATATAGTCCAAGTTGCATATATGCTTGTGGTTCATTTCCAAACACCATAAGTATTACAATCACCTAAAAAATTCCAACTTTAATTATTAACATATAAATTCTATGCAATTATAATATGTTACAATTAAGTGTAACTATTTCAATTGTAAATGAATTGTCATTTCATTATTTTTATTTTGAATAAGACATGTCAAATATAAATTTACAGTTGTACTTTCTATCAATTTTGATATATTTAAAATTATAAAATTTGACATGCTATATAATATTAAATATGTGTTGTCATGTCATTTTTATTGGTGGGACACAAGCATGTTGAATAATGTCGTGTCAATTAAGGTATAATACAACAATAAAAGTTATTTATGACAAGTAATAGAATATTTATAATATTAATAGAACATTCCACAACACATACTACAATAAACATAACAAATTTATGAGTTTAATAACCACTCATTAATGTCTCCCAGTAGGACATGTCTTTTTATTATGTCCTCGCTCATTATAATGACTACATATGATATTACGTGTCCCCTCTTTCCAGTCCATCTCATTTTGAATGCATGATAATTTTGATCATCCTTTTGGTCGTAACAAATTAAGATTTAGGACTATAGTTGCTTGGTTTACAATGGGCAAATAATCAAGATGATTAAGACACTCAAAATTTATTAAGACGCTTAAAATTTATGTTATAACATTTCACAACATGGTTTAATCTATAACATTGATCAACAACTTGATGAAAGTCAATACCTACACTTTTGCAAGCAACAATGGCATGCGAGCATGGTATCTTCATTTATTGAAACTTTCCACATATGCAGTTACCATCACCAAATCTAATAACTTGCTCATTGCCTCTTTTACCTTTAATATGATTGTCTCTAGCTATGATTTGGAAAACTAATTTTTCCTTTTCAAATTTAGTAATAAAGTGGTGCTTCGCTTTATGCTCACAATTCCTCAATAATTTTGTAATGATTTTACCATATGTCATCCCATCAACCACTTTGTTTAACATTTCATCACAGTTATCATAGAAGAATTTCACAAATCTGTAAAAGGTGTGTTGGTCAAGTGCTACAATAACCATGCTTTGAATACATGGACTGAAGGCCTAAGATAATCTTTTAAACTTTCTACGATGAGGGTCTACTCTTCTACCATTGTCAATCACAAGTTCAACATCTTCAAGCATACAATGTGAACCAGGATTCATTTTTTTTATACCAGCCATCAATCGAGGCAATTCAGAATATGATTCATTCCATTCACCATACAACCTACAAATCACTTATTGTTTTGCCTGACAACTTTAGCATAAAAAAGGCATATAACCATATGCCCACTACATTTTTTATTTTTAAGGAAGCAATTTTAATTGTTGCATCATCTCTGATCATGCCCTCAATACAGTGACTAATCTTTGATCATAATTTTTTGATCCCACATACCATTCTTCATCTTCACATTCATCATCTTCATCAATATCATAAATCTCATTCTCATTATCATCAATCTCATAATTCTTATTATCATCAACCTCATTATCATCAATATCGTCACCTTCTCCATCTCCCTCAACAACCCCTTTTGCATCCCAATAAACGATTTTAGTATCTTGAGTTTCATATTGATGTGTTTCACCTTCATTAGGCTCAACATCATCTATCATATCTCCCTCCCGCTCCTCATCCTTATGTCCCTCCCCTTTATCCCCTATATCCTCCATCTTGTCTTCGTCATTATTACACCCTTCTATATTTTCACTCTCATTTTGACCCTCAGTCACATCATCTAATGTGACCTCCACATATAGCCCTATAGTTGAGAAATCAGGAACTAATAATAGGTCATCAAACATAACATTAATATCATCGTTATTCAAAATTTCCATTAACTTAAATTTCCACTGATTTCTTTTATTAAAAAATGGATGTTTGTAACTTACTTTTGAAATAATTTTATTATCATTTACTCTCATGAAAATTCTAATATATTGAATAACTTCACCAAAATTCAGATTTCTCAAAAATTCTGATTCAATTTAATAGTCCATCTTCATAATCAATGCCATTTTTTAAGACATATTTCTCCAGTCCAATAAATATATAAGCATTTCATTTTTCATTCATGTGTCCTATATTCAAAATACAATATTTAATTTGATTTGCCATCACAATAAACATTAGCAATATAAATATTTTTATTAATTTTAAGCATTTCTAATAAATATATTCAATTTTACATGATAGCATTTTCTTTTCATGTTATTTTATTATTATAGTATAGAATTTTAAAAATATTATGCACTAATAATATTTTATAACTTTTATTTTAATTATAAATTCTAATAATAGTACTTTAGCAACACTATTATTCTAAATAGTGTTCCATCACAATATCTATCTAATTTTATTTTATTACATATTAATATTTTTAAGTATTCAATTAATTATATTCAATTTTATATTGTAATTTTATCTTTATTTTTTAAATATCATGCATAATATATATAATTATTTATTCAAGTTTTCACAAATGATAACACTACTTCATAACCTAATACGATTATAAATATTATGATATTCAATAATATTATCTATTAAACTCATTTTAATGATATTCATATTTTTCAGCACTTTAGTATTTTCTTTTCATATTTCTTGTATAAATTTACAAATTTTTAACTTTTTAAAAAATATCATATGTGTGTGTTATTCTAATTGTTTTAAATTTAAAATTATAACACTCCTTTATACATTCTAATGAATAAAATTATTCACTCTATTAAAACACTAATTTTTAATTTATAAACTTTAAATAACACTTTAACATCACCATTATTTTTATTGATATTCAATCATAATATCTATCCAAATTTATATTAATATTTTTAAGCTTTTAAGTAAATATATTTATTTTTATATTATTCTATTTACTTTATGTTTTTAATATCATGCATAAAACATATAATTCCCATTATATTTTTAAAATCATGCATAATACATATAATTGCCAGCATCCTAGTAACTACAATAAATTTTAAATTATAGTATTTTCTTACATATTATTTTGTTATAGCAATTTATAAAATTTCTTAACCTTTTAAATATCATAGACAATATAGATAATTTTGTTCTAATTTTCGCTAAAATTTATGATTATTATGCAATTTATTATTTTAATTATTTTCACTATAATTATCATTATTATTTTTATTATATTTTAAATTTATGTTATTATTTTTACTAATTCATCATTTATATATTTTGTTATTAATAATTTTTAATATGTAAAATTATTTTCTTTATCAACATTAAGATTTTTTATATAAATAGATTGCCACAGAAATTAAAATTGGTTCAATGAGTTACAGTCATAGAAATTAGAATTATTTTAATTTCTAATTTAAACATAAATATTTATGCTATTAAATAATTTTTTTTTAATTAATTTTCATTCAATAAAAATTAGTGGACATTATTATTATCCAATTCACAACATATATCATTTCTACCCTAAAAATTCATTATCAATTCATAGCACAAATTTCATTTCTATCAAAAATTGTACTAATACTTTTTCTAATTAAATTTCATACAATTTAAACAAAATTACTAACCTTTTTTTGTTTAATTCACAATATAATTTATTAGATTTTTCGCCTTCTCTTTTTTCCTACAAATCAATACACAATAATTTGCCATAAATTCAAATAAATCATATATATAATATTTTTTTCTTTTATACTAAATTAAAATAAATTATACTCACTAATACATAGCTTTATACTTTATAATTACCAAATTGAAGCTCTATTCTCAAAATTATCTGCAAATATTAACAATAAAATTATAGTTAATTTTTATTTTTTAGTATAATAAAAAATAAATTTTATTATATAATTTAAATATTTACCTTATAATTTACTTCAAGTCTTCTATAATCATATAAAAATAAAACAAAATATAAATAGATAGTATAGTGATAATAACAAAAGAAGAAGAAGAAGAAGAATTCTTCAAGAAAGAAATTGGGCACAGAAGAAGGAAAAGAATAAAGAAATGAAGAAGGGGAAGATGAGAAGAAAAATAAATTGGACAAATGGGATATTTGAATAAACAGGGGATGTTGTCTCGTCTCCTAAATATTTTCACCATCCACCGCTTAGGTTGGTCCACTGGTTTGACCAATAGACCAATTAAAAAAAATTAAATTCATCAAAAGCTATGATCAGCATACCAAGTTTAGGACAATTTTTTCTACCTAGTTCGCTAATTTTACTTAGAGACAAACATAAGAAATCCTATAACCGTAAATATTTTCCATCTCAATCTATTCTATTAAATATTTTTTTAAAAAAAAAACCTCATTCAATAAAAACCTAAAAAACAACTATTGCACCCTTCGTACTTTGACAAATGACAGACTAAGCGTTCTAGTGACTTCTTTCATCAGATTTTTATCCCACCAAAAGTTGCAAATGAGATGTTTCAATTGATCGCAAGTTGTTTGGTGCAAAAGGAGACAGGACATCATATAGGTGAGGATAGCTTGAGCAGTCGCCTTAATAAGCACCTCCTTCCTCACTTTTGAAAGTAACTTAGATTTCCACCCTTTTAAATGATACACTACTAGCTTAGCAAAAATAAGTTTTTTTTAGAATGATTGATAATAACTGGCAGTTATAAGTATTTTGAGTGATGGCCAACTTCTTAAACACCCAACAAATATTTCAAGGTTAATTTCACTCGTTGTTCTTTGACATACAACTAATAAATATTAATATCATTAAACAAAAAATGAACATAAAAATCCTTCAAATCAGAAAATAGTGTCGAAAAGTTGATGTGGCACTAACGAACATATTTTATTCTGACTTATCCCACCTTTCACCTTTTTGAGATTGACTTTAGCTTTTTCTCTCTCCTCATTTTCAACATATGTGTCCTTGCTTTTTTCTCTATTCTTTCTCAATTGTCCCTATCAAAGTCCATCATTTCCCATCATTTTCTCTTCCAAAAAACCAAATTGCTTTCAATTACGATTGGGGAAATGTTAATTGTACTTTTACCCTACAAGTGCAAAGAGAACAAAGGTTTGTCTGAGTTGTGGACCACTTCTATTCCATGGTGGAAATGGAAAAAAAAAAAAAAAAAAGGTACTCCACATGTCTTAAAGGAGCATAAAACAATTTATCATTGTTTGTGCTTTGTTTGAGAAAGCATAGACAATGTTGAACAAAAAATGTATTTTTTTTTGTATGTGTTTTGATTATTTATTAATTTGAAACTGGGTTTGGGTTTGGGATTGTGAAATTTGCATGTGATGGCACAAAGAATTATAAAACATATCCAATCATTTTTCACGTACAATACATTAATTGATTTTTGTTTTTTATTTAGAATTTGAATTGCAGATACTAATGTTAAGGGGTGTTTTACATTGTGTGTGCATTATGATGGGTTTATTGGAAAGTGGTCATATGTAGATGGGAAAGAGCATTATTTTGAGTGTGATCCTGATTGTATGTCAACGGTTAGGTTAGATAGCTTTTTTGCTAAGTACTTAGATTTAGATGGCCATATTTACTATTAGAGGCTTTCTCATCAAGACTATAAGAATGGGTTGAAATTGCTGTCAAGTGACAATTTTGTTTATGAGTTATGTTTATATGGGTTTGATGTTAAAGAGATTGATTTATATGTAAAACATCTCAATGCTAATGATTAATGAGAGGTTATATCACCATGAATCAAGAAAAAATAGGAGTTGTGATTAAGGAGTTAAGTGATGAACTACTAAATGAATAAGTGGGATTGCATGGGGCAAATAAAAAGCTAGAGATATCTAGGCTAGTTGTAAAGAAAAGGTTAGATGTGAGTGTACCTTAATTGCCATGTATTGAGGTTGAAAATGAGGAGTGTGTTTCAAGAGCAGGAAATAGTGAGAGGTTTGATAATGCAGACACAAATGTAGAGGAAAATGTTGAAACAATAACAAAGAATAATTTTCAGGACCCAAGTGTTGATGATGATGAATTCCCTAATAAGGAAAAGGCAGCTAAAAGGTATGATAAGGATGTGGAAGGGAAGGACAATGTTGGCAATGTAAATGTTGAAGATGATGACACTTTTGTTGACCCTGATTATGATGTATTGGATGAAGATGATGATCTCCAACAGGTGATCAATGATTGTCAGAAACCTAGAGGGAGACCTCATGGCAGAGGAGAAAGTGTATCAGTTGAAAGTTTTGGAGCTACACTAAGAAGTGATAAGAATAAAAATGTTGTGGTTGATGATGATGACCCTAAGTATCTGCCATTTGATGAGCTACATATTGAGGATGACAATGATGAAGATGAAGCAGGAAGAGTTAGATTTTCATAGTTCCATGCAGAAAAAGATATGGTTCACCCTGATTTCAAAGTAGGGAGATTGTCCAAAACAAAAGTCAATTCATTGAAGCCTACAGACAACATAGGATCAAGAACAAGTTTCAAGTGTGCTTTCCTAATAATGACTTGGTAAGATGTAGGTGTGTGTGCTACAAGAAGTGTGGATGGTAGGTGTTTGCATGTAAGTTACATATGAAAGACAAAGATGATTTAACCTTCCAAATTAAAAGCATAAATTTGACATATAAATGTGGTAAGAGCTTTACGAACTTTCATGTAGTAGCCAAATAGCTAGCTAATAGATATTTAGAAGATTTCATGTCAGAACCAAATTTGACCATTAATGGAATCATTGATAAAATTAGCAAGGATTTAGGGTTTACAATTGGAAGGATGAAAGCTTGGAGGGTAAGAGACTTTGCTTTGAAGAAAATAAATAAAGATAAAGTTGACCAATATTATAGGCCAGTTGAATACAAGCTAGAGTTGATAAGAACCAATCCAGGATCAACAATGGAATTTCAAGAGGGTGGGAATGATTTCAAAGGAATTTATGTGTTTGGGGCCATTAAAGAAGGCTTTTAAAGCTGGTTGTAGACTAATTATATTTTTATATGGTTATTGGTTGAAAGGCACATATAGGGGCCAATTACTTTTGTGCAGTAGGAATTAACCTTAATAATTTCATATTTCCAATGGCATATGTAGCAGTGAAAGTAGAGAATAAAGAAATTGGGTTTGATTTTTAGAGCTCTTAAAAGAAGACCTAGAGATGTACAACAGTTACTCATGGGTTTTTTATGAGTGACAAACAAAAGGTACTTTAAATTTATGCTTTTCTGGTTATCATTTTAAAATAAATATTTGGTGAAGTGAACACATCAATTATGTTTGTTTTATAGAGACTATTAGGGGCAATAGAGATGGTGTTCTCTCACTCAAAACATAGGAGATGTGTGAGGTATGTATACCAAAACGTTAAAAGTAAATTCAAAGAAAAAGAGCTCAAAGACATGTTATGGAATTGTGCTAAAGCTAGTTACCAGTCCAAACTTGATGAAGCAATGAACGCCATTAAAGACAAGAATCCAGAAGCAACAAAATGGCTAAGAGAAAGTCCCTGGCAACATTAGAGTAAAACATGTTTCTCATCTACAACATGTTGTGATATCCTCCCCAATAATAGAGTTAAGTGCTTCAATAAGTACATACTAGATGTTAGGAAGAAAGTAATTATCACAATGTTTAAGATGATAAGAACCAAACTAATGAAAAGGATATATGTTAAAAAGTAATATATTGAGAAAGTATAAGGGTTTTATGCCCTAAGATACAGAAAAAGTAAGACATAATAAAAAAATTTTGCATTCTTGAACAAGCCAATGTTCAATGGTTGTCCTAGGATATAAATTATTGCTCGTAATGGCCAGTTTATGATGGATATAGATAAAAGGAGTTGTGCATGTAGGATTTGGGATTTAACTGGTACACCTTATAATCATGTAATGGCATGAATAGTGGGCAATAATGAAGAACCAAAGTGGGCAACAATGAAGAAACAAAGTCACATGCGACTTATTGGTGCGAGGTTGTCATTTACCTTAAGGTGTATAGTCATGTCATTAACCCAATAAATGGACATGAACTATGGCCAAAACCTGCAAGGAGTATCAAAGTTTATTCCATCAACACCTATTAAGGTGTAAAGGGGAAGGAAACAGAAAGCAAGAAGAAAAGAAGTTGAGGAGTTAGAAAGGCCAACAGTAACAAAAAGGGGAAAGCTCTCAAAGAATAATAACAAAAATGACCTACTCCATTTGCAATCAAGTTGGTCATAATGCTTATAGTCATGCACCTGCAAAAAGGTAAAATTTAAACATATCTGATATGCTAATTATATTATTTTAACTATATTATTAAATACCTTAATGCTTTGGTAGGGCAAAGGTAAAAGGAAGATGTAAGCTGCAAAATAAAAGGAAATCTTAAGCTATAAACCCTAAGGTTGCAGCATCTAATACAAAGAGGACTTTGAACCTTCATTCACAGCCATATGGATGAAGGATGTGTGTATTTGTGGGTTTTTTTTTTCCCCATTTTTGGGAATGTAGTTTGACATTTATAAGTTCTTATTGTAGGGTAGTTGTTAGACAAGTCAAATGGTAAGTAATATTTTCCCAACTCAGGAAAGTTATACTATTCCAAGCCAAGGGCAAACAATATTTGAAGGGTCAAGCCAAGCAACATTTCAAGTGTCAAGCCAAGCCACATATTAAGGACCAAGCCAAACCTCTAACTTAACTAGCTTTAACAGTGTTCCACAAGCATCTTTATCCACTAATAAAAAAAAAAAAAATTCTCTTGCAGTTGCTGCTAAAAGAAGCATTAGTGTTAGGATTGCACCAAGTAGATACATATGAACATAATGGATTATGTAGGGACTTTTTGTTATTTTTTTCCAACATCTATCCTGGTGGATATGCCAATTATTTGTAATGGATATATAGAGATAGATGTTTTATTGATATGCAACAAACCATTTTTTTTGTATATTTTGTTAGATAAATGAAAGTTGTTTTTTTTTATATATTGGTTTTGTTATGAATTTGGAGGCAAATGTTATGAATTTGGAGATCATATATAAAACAACTAACTTTTTCATTAATTTTAATACCTTACATCAACATCCATTCCCCCACAACATCTAACATTTCAAACAATATCATCAAACGACATCAATTACAACATCTTCATCCCTATGGCCACAATAAGCACCAACAGTATCATTGATATCTATCATATCTATCTGCTCACCATTACCTCTCGCTTGTTCTCAGCTAGCTTTTTCTCCAATTCTTGAAATTTTTTTCAATCTCTAATCTTTTTATCTTTTTTAGAAGACCAAGAATAACTTTGTTAGCCTAGGGAATAAATTGTAGATCAACCCACTCAAAAAAATCACAAGGCCTTCTTCATGTTTGCATAAGAGAAACACATTGCATTCAAAACCTAACACACCAATTCCAAACACATTTCATTTCAATCAAAACAAAAATACTCACACCATAGTAGAAACATCCCAAAAATCTTCTACCAAGGTTCCCATTACTCTAGGACGTCTTCAACACACTTTCTTCTCTACAATCCCATATAGAGAGGCCAATTCCATTTTGTCTTAGATCTCTGTTAATACTTCCATGATTTCGAGATGAAGAACAGTTTTGAGATGAAGATGGAGGATTACCTGATGACATTTAAAGTTTCTATTAAGAAAAAGGCAAAGATTAAGAATGGAGAAGGGAGGTAATAAAACATTTTCTTCGAATGGGACCAAAGAATAATTGGTTTAGCTTCAACTGAAGCTATGAGTTTAAAGAGGGAAGGGGCACATGTGTTGAATATGAGAGAGAGCAAAAAAGCTAAAGTCAATCTCAGGAAGTGCGCAAGATGAGAGAAGTCAGAATAAAATATATCCATTAGTGCCACATCAGCTTCCCGACATTATTTTTTATTTGAGGAATTTTTATGTGCATTTCTTCCATTTAAGGATATTAATGTTCATTAGTCATAAGTTGAAAACAACAGGTGAAATTAACTAAATATTTCAACAAAGATGAACCATAATGAAATATGAAATAGTAGTAACACATCTCATAACCATATGAGTCCAGTCGTAGTGAAAGCCTAAAAAAAATCTCATTCAACACAATCATAAACTCTAACTTTGTTCATATCCAGTGGGCTTGCATTGTTGGCTCTGTCATTCTAGTTTCAACAGAATCCAACACACTAGTCATCTCAAGGTTTCCCGAGGTTTTGAAGAAATCTTAAAAGAAAGAATTAAAGACAATAGCTATTCCCCTTCTCTTCAACTCATGTAGCATTCGGTCCCCTGATTCTCAGAATTTCATTTTGTTTCTTTCTCATTTTCACTTTTGAGTGGAAGAAACTCGTGTTGTGATCCCTTTTCCTTTAACCAACAGACTTGAGCCTACATAATAATCTCTTCTTTATATTGTAACTCCGCAATATTTTGGATCAACTAACTTTATTCTCCTCACACTGTTGAAGATCAGCTTGTTACATTTGACAGACCCAAAGTGATTATGATCCCAAGATTGCAGAGCTTGACTGCATTATTCAAGTTTGTAACATAAATAAATTCTTATTTTTTTTCTTTGCATAATTCATTCCAAACAGAGCCAATAATTTATGGAGAAATTGGACTCCTACAGTAGTTAAAATTTTAACTAATTACATTTAAAATCTTTTGTGGTTTTACAAGTCCTAAAATTATTGTTTTTCTAATTTTGATACATTGAAAGTATTTCTCAAAAAAATTTTATTAATTTTTTTGAGCAAAGACACAAGTCAACACAATGCACTAAAAAATTGTCAGTGCAGATGAAATATATCACGCATTATAGGACCAAATAAAACTTTGAATTCAGCAGCACCAGAATGCAACTGACAACATGCTGCTCAGATGATCTCATACAAGTATTTCTAGGTCTACAAAATCCATATGACATGCTGCATACATATATAAGATAAGAAGAATTGTTACATGAGGTGAGACTCAGTGCTCGCCTCCTTCCATACAGCATGTGAGAGCCGCATGATTTCACCATACATAAATCAACAACGTAGTCATTGGAGGATGAAAGAGCAGCCACAGAAAAGCATTCACATTAAACTAACCAACTCTTCCAACTCATGGTTGGGGCCGTGACTCCAAGAAAAGTCTTATGGTTGAGTAGATAAGAGAAGGTTCAGCCATTGCACCATTCCCATAATCACCACAAGCCAGTCTTTTTGTGACAGGGGGAATCAGGGAAATTCCGAGTTCATCAATTGACATCAAATGCCTTTCTGTGAAAGGATTGCTCCACATGAAAGTGTTCATTGCTGGCGCAACAAAGAGGGGCTTCTTGTAATCCCATGCTCGAACAATACAGGTCAGCAGATTGTCACATAATCCCCCAGCAATCTGCACATCAGCACATATGTTAAAGAAATATTATAAATGAATCCAAAGAAAATTTACTAGAAATAGCAATTATAATTACAGCCAACAATAGCATATGCTACTGAATCCCAGCATCATAATATCGATCAGTAATTTAGAGTTGGTTCACAGAACAAGCAAATTATGCAAAAATAATATACTGAGATGAAAAATAAAACTGACAATGCAAAACCAGGTCAAACAAATTTATAACAAGTTAGACTATATCGAGGAAAATCCTTGAAATAAATTTTTCTCACCTTGCACATATAACAACCAGAAAAAATAGTAATATTCCGAAGAGAAAGGGTAATTCAAGGTATATCAACTGTATTATTCTTGTGAAATGCCCAAGGATGAGACATTAAGTTCTATAGTTTTGTAACCCTTGTTACCTTGCCAAGTGTGTTTGCTGATAAAGGAGCGATAACCATGATATCAGCCCATCGCCGCAGCTCAATGTGAAGCACACTATCTCCTATTTTATTCCAACTGGACCATTCATCCTCATCAGTGTAAAGAACAACATCCTTAGGGAGCGAGGCTTTATCAATAAAATGTAAAGAAGCCTTTGTGGCAACTGCTTTTACTTCTGACCATTCAGAAAAACAATGGCAAAGATTCCCGAATTTTATAGCAGCTACACTTCCACTAGCAGCCAGTAGAATCCTGGGTTTCCTAGGAGCAGCATTTACCTGGGCTGCCTCCCTTTCTGCTGTAGATGGTTCCGAATTTGCCATAATCTAGCACTAAGTATCATGACAATTACTTGTGAGCTCATGGTATAATGACAAAAACCAATTAACAACTATCGACAGAATTTACACTATATATCCAAAAGCTACGGCTCACCCCTTTTCTGAGTTCCCATTACACGATGCCGAAAATAAATAAATAAATAACTTACCTCGTGAAATACACCTATGGCATTCAAGTGTCAGGAAACTATTAAACCCAAAAAAGTCATTCACTAGAAAAATTGACATATGAGATCAAATAAAAGTTCAAGGCATTTCATTCCATGTAAATACATAAGAACTGAAAATGCAGAATTGAAAACTCAAACAAAGCAAACATGAAAAATGCAAAAACGAACAGCAGAATCTGAATTCAGTATACAAACACTGTGCCAAGTTGAATATGGATTTCAGCTTTCAGAAGCAAAAGCTCCTGAAGATGAATGCTATACAGTTAAAGGTTTCATATTAAATGGGTATAAACAGGAAAATAAGGCATGCCATCATATAATTCAATAGAAACAGCTCCAAAAAAGTCGCTGCTGATCTCTCTCTATTTTTGGATATGAAGAAAGTTCACACTTACAACCTCAAATTCAAGCACTTGCATAATTCAAGCAACGCAAAAAAAAAAAAAATAGTAGTAGAAGCAACAAATATAAATTTCCGACTAAAAAAAAAAAAAAGAGAAAGAATAAGAAACAGTTATTGAAAATATTTTTCTTGAGAATCAAAGAAGAAAAGCAATGAAATTGAGAGAGGAAGGATTTACCTGAAAGAAATTATTCAACCAAAAAAGTTGTTCACATAGAGCAATGTGGTCTTGGTATCGATTGGGCTGAGGATTATGAAAGAGATGAAAATTTATGGAGATTAGAGAGTAGATGCTACTAATAAATTCCCAACAACAGATATTTCCTGCACATTAAATAATAATAGAAAAGATTATCCATCCACACCTAAATTTTAGGCCAATTACATTTTCAAAAACATTTAGAAAATTACCTTCAAGAAATTAAAGATTCAATATAAGAAAAGAAACTGAAAAGATTTTGACAATCCCAAAGCCACAGCTTTAGTGGTATAGTACACCACCTGGAAACCCATATTGAGATTTAATTTTAAATTTCAAGCAGCAGATATTTCAAATTATAATCTTTTTCCAGATTTTCTCAGTAATAAAACAGAGATTATAATAGCACCAGGTAGCACAATACTGGGAAATAGAACATGGATACAACATGAAATGAACAACTAAATATTAGCATTTCTAAAAAATGTAGGATTTGGAAACATGCAAATGTTGAAAATATAGGAGCATAATTATAAACAAAAAAAACAAAAATTGCAAGGTGTATCATGTAAATGAGGTATATAAGGCTAAACAAAAGTGTCCTTGGTTCATATACACTGAAACTTCAATTAACAATTGAACTCCTTTGAAATTATAGTATCTGCATTTGTCAATAATTAAGGACAGAAATATTTTTCAGTACTTACTGTTTAACACCAACATTAAATCAATCTAATGACGTCAGACGTTTTTGATAAAATTCAAAAGTAAAATCTCATGCCAAAAGGCAAAGAAGGAGACCCCAAAAAAAATTCTGATGCACAATTTGATGTCAAACTATTATAATCATAGGTTAATGCATTCTATAGGAAACAAAAACGAAAAATAGTAGCTAATTGAACAGACCCATTAAGGAAAAGCTAATAAAACAGAAATTCAGTAGCCAAATTCCAATTTTAAAACACTATAAACAGACCCATTATGAAAAGGCCATGACAACAAAAATTCAGTAGCCAAATTCCAATTTTAAAAAGCTATGAACAGACCCATTGACCTAGGCTAGCAGCAGCAGAAATTCAGTTCACCACTTAACCATTGAATAAAATAAAGACAAAGAGACTGTAGAGACAGAGAAGAAGAACGGAAAGGAAGCATACCAGATCGGAGAAAGTACGCAACGACAAAGGTGGCGGAGAAGCCCAGAAATCCCAAAAGCCCAATCTCCTCGTGTCGCCGATGTAATGACGACGACTCGACGGCGAAAACGAGGCTCTTGTCTATCGATTGTCAAGGAAAAGCAGAGATCATTAATAACCCTTCGTTTGCTTGGAGGGAACCGAGAGAAGAATGAAGAAAAATAAAAAATTGGATTTATTTATTTTATTTAGTTTGGAAATAAGAGAATGAAAAAGAGAAAAATTATTATTTTTTAAGAGAATTTTAGAGAGAAATTAAATATAGTAAAAAATTTTCTATTTTAAAAAGAAATAGTGAAATATTAAATTAAAAATATAAGATATATTAAATTATTAAAATATACTTAATTTATCTTTATATATTATCTCTTTCATTCTCAATTTTCTCCACATTTGTAATTAAATCTACAATATATATATATATATATATATATATATATATATATATATATATATATTTATTTATTTATTTATTTATTTATTTATTTTTTTCAAATTGTGTTGTCAAATATCAATCTTCAAATTTAATTTTAAAAATAAAATTTATTTATAATGAAGTTCGACAAATAAATTTATACTTTATAATCTTTTATATTTTGTAAATAAATAAATTTTCTATTTATGTAAATAAGAGATTCAAACAAGAGAAAAGAAATTAAAATTTTTTTCTTTTCTTTGCTTTTTCTAATCTTATTTATTTTCTTTTTTTCATAATTAATACACCAAATATAGGATAAAAGCAAAACCATACTAAGAGTATTGATGAACATGTAAATATCAAAGGACAAAACAAAATATTTGAAAAAAATAGTTTTTGATATTTATATGCAAGGTTTTTAAATCCCATCTGATATTTGATCCACCCAAAATAGAGAATCGCCATTTAGAGGTTAATCTCAAATTGAATCACGTGAAATTGAAGTACAATTAACTAATAATTTAATATTATATGTTATATTAAAATATATATTATGTACATAAACAAATTTAATACACATATGAAGTATTTGTAAATAACGATTTTCAAATGAAAATTTTTGTTTATGTATGATAATTGAGAATATAAAATAAATATTTTAATTATTTAAAATAATAAATATTATTTTATTATATTAAACATCATATATTCTAAAATAATTAACATAATATCAATTTAATATTAATATAATAAATTTTTAATAAATTTCTTTCAATTTTCTTTAATAATTTATTATTTTTAAAAAACTTATAAAGTAATATTTTGATCAATTTTTTATAATAGTTTATTACTTCTAAAATTAATTTATTGCTATAAAATTACAATGAAAATATTTTAAAATAAAAAAATAATTATTATATTATTATTGATGATAATTTAATAAATACAATTTCAATTTTTAAAAAAAATTATTTAAAAGATTAAAATATAAAATATAAATCCAAATCAATATGTCTGAATTGATTGGATCTTGAGTTTTAATTGAGTCAACCAAATTTTAATCAGATTTTATTTATTTTGAGTTTGAGGATCGATCTAGACTAAGTAAAAACCTAATTCTTGAGATTTTTCAATTCAACCAACCATTTTAATTCAAGTTTAGAAAACATTATTTATATATAATAAAAAATATTTATAAATTTTTAAGTACAAAACTACAGAGAAACAGCCTCTCCATGGCTTTTTTTTTTAATTTTCCATAAATTTTGACTTATTTGTACAATATTTAATTTATTTATATGTAATACTTAATTAATTTTAATTATTTTTATAATATTTAATTTATTTATATGTAATACTTAATTAATTTTTAATTAAATCATATTTATTAATATTAGTTATGTGAATAATAATTTTTTATATTTTAAATTTTATTAAAATCAATCAATTATTTATTTAACTTCTAAAGAAAAATCTTTCAATATATTAAAAAGTTTTGGTTAAATAATTGATAGCATTCGTATATTTGAAAGTCTTGGCAAAGGACACGTGTCCTACAAATGGCACCCCCGAACTGAATACTTGAAGTTCAAACAGGTGAGCTCGAATGTTGGATAATCGAGCAATTAGACCATTTGAGGTTTAGTAAAAGACAAGGAAGTCTAATGCTAAAGAAAAAAAAAATCGAGTGGTTATACGGTATATATTTTTTTGGATATTCTGGGATAATATTGATAAGAAAAACATATATTATTCTTAGCATGAGTGAGAAAGATCTAGAATAAGGATGAGTATAAAATCCCTTCATTCCTAAACATTAGGTATGTTTTTAGGGTTTTTCATACTTCTTTACTCTCTCTCAACTTTATACTCTCCTAACAAGCCAAATTTCTTCACTTTTACTCATACGAACTTAAGCATCAGAGAGGCTATAAGACACCTAGGCCCACCTTAGTACAAAATCCCTTCTTAACTGAATATTATGGGCATAACACAAACCAATATTGGGACCTTAAGAAAGAGGTCAAAAGGCTAATACAAATAGACGCCCTTTAAAAATTTATAAAGGATGATAAAGAAAAAAGACCCCAGAAAAGAAGACTCTTAACGAATAATAGACAAATGCCTCTAAAAAATGATAGCAAGAGTAATCAACATGATTATGGGAGGCAATCAACCTAACACCTCCATGAGGAAACACTAGCGATTAGATAGTTTTATGATAAATGTAGAGAAAACAATCATGCCTTTAGCAACGTTCGGCCCCAAAGATAACGAACATGTTGAGGATCTTCACAATAAAGCATTGGTAGTAAAAAGAATAATAAACCAATATCTAGTGAAAAGAATGTTGGTGGATGGAATACACTCATAAAAACAAACATATAAAGCCACGAGAGGAGTACTAGTGAACCTCTAGAAAGCAGGTAAATCCCTCATTGAACTTAAAGGAAAATATTCCTTTTACTACCAATGCTTCATTGAGAAGAAAATGTTGGTGGATGGAGGTTGTGCAACCAATGCACTCACAGAAAAGCATATAAATCCATGGGATGAGTATTGGCAAACCTCTAGAGAGCAGGCAAACCCCTTGTTAAACTCAAAGGAAAACAACTAAAGTCTATAGGTGCAAATGTTATGTCAGTAAAAGTGACGGACGAAAGTTCAGGCCTAATCTTTAAGTAAGAACTTGTTTCATATAATAGGTGAAGAATTTTCATATATTGGTATTCTTGGCAAGCCATATTTCTATGAGACAGAACAATGTATAGCATATGAGACCTAAACATAAAGATACCTACACTTAAAGTAGTCACTATTAGGGGGAGTTAGAAGTTGGCAATTGAATGTAACCTCCTAGACCTCCAGCAAAATGAAAAGACATCCATATGTAATACTCTTGATCCATAGCAAAGGGAACGTTCACAACTAGTTGGTGAGTTAACCAAACTTAAAATTTTCGCTAACAAAATAGTTAAGTATGGTTCATATATGAGTTAGCTAGCAATTGAATGGCTAACCCTTGTCATTTGAAAGAAAGTCGAGATGTTTGCCTCTAAGTTGGAGGAGATACCCAAGATCCGCCCTTCGTTGGCCCATCACATATTGAATGTGGATCTTAAGGCAAAACCTATGAAGCAAAAAAAAAAAAGGTTTGCCTTTGAAAGGAAAAAAATCATAAGAAAGGAAGTATCTAAACTCTAAAACGCAGGTATTAATAGAGAAGTAAAATACCTTAATTAGACGATCAATATTGTGATAGTCAGGAAATAGAATGGGAAATGAAAGACATGTATCGACTTCACGGACTTGAATAAGGCATGCCTGAAAGATAGCTACTCGTTATCGAACATCAACCAGTTGATAGATTTTACTGCTTATTTTTTTAGGCACAATAATTTAGATGAGGCATGGGGATACCACCAAATATCAATGCACCTAAAAGACAAAGAGAACACTATTTTTGTAACAAATCAAGGAACTTACAGCTACAAGAAGTTGCCTTTTGGATTGAAGGATGTGAAAGCAACTTACTAAAGGCTAATGAACTTTTTGTTCAAAGAACAAATTGGTGAGAACCTAAAATTATATATAGATAATATCATTATTAAAAGTAAAATTGATGAGTCTTATGCAAATCACTTGCAAGAGGTTTTTAGTATTTTGAACAGATATAGCATTAAGATGAAGAACCCAAAGAAATGCACCTTTAGAGTAAATGCAGGTAAATTTTTAGGATTTATGATTTCTAAACGAGGTATAGAAGTAAACCTTAAGAAGATTTAAGCCATCTTAGACATGAAACCACCTCGAACCATCAACAAGGTTTAAAAGTTGAATAGGAAGATTATGGTGTTAGGATGATTCATATCTTGTTTGGCAAAAAGATGCTTGCATTTTTATAGAAGCTTAAAGAACGTGAAACACTTCAACTGATTTGAAGACTACCGAACTGCCTTTAAAGAGCTTAAGGAGTTCCTGAGCACTCCTCTACTTTTGAGTAGACCCAAAGTAAGAGAAACACTCTACATATGCCTTGTAACTGGATAAGAAACATTAGCTTTAGTTTTGATCTATGAAGTAGAAGGATAACAACACCCTATCTATTATACTAGTCGGATCCTTCGAAAAGCAGAAATCAAATATCCAAAGTTGGAGAAGCTCATCATAGCTTGGTAGTCTCAAAAGAAAATTAAGACCCTACTTTTAGGCACACACTATTATGGTCCCAACATATCAACCCTTACAAAAGGCCTTACAATGTCTTAACATATTTGGATGACTAGTGTATTAGGCATTATAGCTTAGTGAACATGATATAAGTATGAACCCTGAAAGAACATAAAGGCTCAATGCTTAGCTGACATATTTGGACGAGTGGTGCATTAAGCATTACAGCTTAGTGAACATGATATAAGTATGAACCTTGAAAAACCATAAAGGCTCAATGCTTAGATGGCTTTATCATAAAGGTGACAAGTGACAAACAGGTTCTAAAGAAGCGTGGAGCCAAACCAATAGTAGTTCTTTAAAGCCTCAGTAAAATTAAAATGATATATGTTTTTAAAGAAACACTTTATATATACTTTGAGTATACCCAAAGTAGGAGAGACACTCTACATATACCTTGTAATTGGACAGAAAACATTAGCCTTAGTTTTGATCAGTGAAGTAGATGGAGAATAACACCCTATATATTACACTAGTCGGGTCCTTTGAGGCGTAGAAATCAAATACCCAAAGTTAGAAAAGCTCGTCACAACCTTAGTGGTCTCAGCAAGAAAATTAAGATCCTACTTTTAAGCACATACTATTGTGGTCCAAACATATCAACCCCTACAAAAGGCCTTATAATGTCCCGACAAATTTAGGCGACTAGTGCACTAGGCATTACAGCTTAGCAGACATGATATCAAGTATGAACCCTAAATGACCTTAAAGGCTCAATGCTTAGCTAACTTTATCATGAAGATGATAGTTAATGAATAGGTTAAAGCACCCCTTAAAGAAATGTGGACATTACACGTGGATGGAGCATCCAATGAACACAAAGTCGAAGCATGAGTAGTTCTCTAAAGCCTTGCTAAAGTCAAAATAATATATGTTGTTGAAGAAACACTCTGTGTATACCTTAAGTAGACCTGAAGTAAGAGAAACACTCTATATATACTTTGCAGTGAGACAGGAAACATTAGGTTCAATTTTGATCAGTGAAGTAGATGGAGAATAACACCCTATCTACTACACTAGTTTAGTCCTTCGAGGAGCAAAAATCAAATACCCAAATTGAAGAAGCTCGCCAAAGCCTTAATGGTCTTGGTAAGAAAATTAAGACCCTACTTTCAGTCACACACCATTAGGGTCCAAACAAATCAACCCCTACAAAAGGCTTTGTAACATCCTGATATATTAAGTGACTAGTGTAAAAGGTAAAATAACTTAGCGAACATAATATCAGGTATGAACCTTGAATGGCCTTAAAGGCTCAATGCTTAGTTGACTTTGCCATGGAGGTGAGAAGTGATGAACAAGCTAAAGCACCCCCTAAAGAAGCGTGGACATTACACGTGGATGGAACATCCAATGAACACAGAGCTAGAGCAGGAGTAGATCTCCAAAGCCTAGATAAAATCAAAATAATATATGTTCTTCCTTTAAAGTTTGGTGCTTCTAACAATGTCACAGAATACGAAGGGCTCAACCTAGCCCTTAAAGTTAAGGCAAAAGAATTATAAGTGTATAATAATTCAATGTTAGTTGTCAAGTAAATCACTAAAGACTTTCAAACCAAGAATGATAGCTTAGCCAAGTACTTAAGGAGGTGTCAATAGCAACTTAACTATATCTCCCATCAAGAAGGAGCTTGGACAATCACCTACATCCTAAGGAAGAGGAACCTAAAGGTGAACACTATAGCCAAGGCCACAACAGAACGTGGAGAGGCGTTCAAAAACTTTCCACTCAAAGAAAAATGACTTCAACTTATAATAGCAGAATAGGAGATACATAATGTAAAAAAGCCAAACAGTTGGATGCAATCAATCATTCAGTACTTTGATAAAAGAGAATTACCATACAACCAAACAGAGGCAATGAAGATATAAAAGAGATTAGTAAGATACTCATATCAAAAAGGAACACTCTACTGAACCTCAGCCACACACCCTTGGACCAAACATATCTCTAAAGAGGAAGACAATTACATCCTCTGAAAGATCCATGAAGGTATTTGTGGCACACATAAAAGATCACATTTAATGGTCCATAAAGTTCTACTTTAAGGATTTTGTTGGCCAATGATAAAGAATGACATAGAATAATTGGTATGTACTTACAAGAAGTGTCAAAAACATGATAGAAGCTCTCAAGTCCTAGTCGTGTATCAAACCAGCATCACCTAACCCTAACCATTTGCCATATGGGGAATGGACATTCTTGGTCCATTACCCCAAGCAATAGGCCAAAGAAAGTTCATTATTGTTACTATCAACTACTTTATCAGATGGATGGAAGCTGAAGTAATGCCTACCAAAATAACCAATAAGGTAGAAATTTTCTTTTGAAAGGAAGTTATTTTTAGTTTTAGTATCCCTAGTACGCTTATCACGATAATGGTAAATAGTTTGACTGTGATGGCTTTAGATTATTCTACAACACCCTCCACATTAACCTTTGATTCACCTCAGTAGAGTACCTCCAAACAAATGGACAAATGGAAGTCATCAATAAAACAATCCTTAATGGATTGAAGAAGAGACTCAATGAAGCAAAGAGAGACTAGGTTGAACAATTAACCCACGTAGTTTAGATGTATTGACGACCCATAGAAAAGCCAATAGAGAATGACCATTTAGCTTAGCATATGACATGAAAGCAGTGGTTTTGATAGAAATTGACATAAACAATCTTAGGGTTTAACCCTTTGATCAAAATGCCAACAACAAAGGAACAAGGTTACAGATTGATTTACTTATGGAACATAGAGAATAAACAACTCTATGAACAATAGTCTATAAAGCAAAGGTTACCTTCTATTACAACAAGAGAGTTCAACAAAAGTCTTTTCAGAAGGGCAATCTAGTAATCATAAAAATAGAGATAAGAAAAGAATATGCTAGAGTGGGGAAATTAGGAGCTCCTTGGGAAGGCCCCAACCTATTTGTAAATGTAACAGAAAAAAGAGCCTACCAATTAACAACATTAAGGGGTCAACCAACCCTAAGGTTCAAAACATAGATAATCTTTGCATGTACTATCAATAAAGAGGTTATTTAGAGCATATTGTCTCAAAAGGGTTCGACTACCTAAAAGCCATAATATCCCATAAAATTTTATTAAGTATAAAGGTTCGGCTAACCTTTAAAACCATAAATTTATATAAGAGTTCGATTTACCCATCAAAACCATAAAATTTTATTAAGTATAAAGGTCCGGCTAACCTTCAAAGTTATAAATTTATATAAGGGTAAGCCATCACTATCATAAAATTTTATCAAGTATAAAAGTTTGACTAGCCTTAAAAGTTATAAATTTATATAAGGGTTCGGTTTGCCTATTAGAACTATAAAATTTTACCAAGTATGAATGTTCAGCTAATCGAAAGATTAAATATGGGTTTGGTACTCCCAATAAGACCATAAAATTTTTGCCAAGTATAAAGATTCAATTAACCATAAGGCTAAGTGTTCAGTTCAACCTAAAAATCATAAGTATTTATATGGGCATCCAATTCCTTTACAATAACATGGAAATTATTTAGCAAAATTATAGTTATAAAAATTTCAGATAATCATTGTTTGATATGGCATACCTAAGACAGTTCCAACTCAAGACAAATTAAAGTTTTTCTTAAGACATTACTTAGTTTACTTAATTTGTCATTCAAGATTCAACTACTTTACTTAGTTTCCATAAGACTTAATCATTGTTATTCAAACACCTTGATATTACTTTAAAAGTATTAAAAATAAGATGACAAAAAAAAAAGAGAGATATTGTTCATTTATATCAAAAAATATTACAACTGATGTTACATATTATAATTTAAGAGGATGAAGGGTCCTCTGTGTTCACTACCTCCTTCTGACTCTTCAAAGTACTATCCATGAGAGGATTAGAAACATTTCTAATAATAGGGGGATCAAAAGGAGTTGATGTTATAGCAAGGAGCCCTATTCAAAGTCAACAACAACTAAGGCAGAATCATCTTTAATTTTGAAATGAGATGTAAAAAGTTCACCTAGAGGTGCATCCATTGAAGGCTCATCATTCGTCGGAGTATTAAGGATAGAGACTATTTGTATCGCTTTGGTCTTTCAATTCATCTAATACATAACAATAGGGCAGACAGTATCGAAGGCAAATACCCCACCATTATTCCTCTAGTTCTGCTTGGTGCAAGCTTCATACATCTTTCGGAAGTCAATCTATTTTAACATTGACAAATCAATCCCTGTGTGTTTGGTCTCTAATATTTTCTTAACACTCTGTCTATAGGCTGTCAAAACAAATAACATAGTAAGGACATCTCTGCCTCTCCAGCCCTACCTAAGGCAACAGTTGCATCCACACATTGTAGACCCTGCCTTATTGTCTATCAAGTAACCTTTACAAGCTCACCCATCTTAGTTAATTCCTTCTCCAGTGAAAGCTTACTAATGATGAGCTTTTTCACTTCATTAACATATAAAAGTTGAAGCTTCTCTATTTTAGCCTCATACTTCTTCTTCATTGCCTTTACCTTTATAGAGGCCTCTTTCTCGGCCTCCTTTATTTTCTTCTCAGTAGCCTGTCTAAAGCAACAACAAATGTGCAAAGCATCAATTAAAAAAAAAGAGAAAAGCAAAAAAAAAAAGGATTATCAAATACTTATATAAGAAGATGTTTTGGCCTCTAGTCTTCTCCTTCAGCCTTCCCTAAGTGCTTAAAGGCCCCTCAACATATACATGGCCCTGTGCATTCAAGGTCGAATGATGCAACTTTAGCCCAATCCTATCTATCAAGCTAAAGGTCTATAAAATATAGAAACATGTCACATATGGCAAGGTTTTAAACAATGCAGTTCAGGTTCACCTCCAGCCAACCTTTAGGGTTTAAACAGTCTTTTCTTAAGGCCTGAAGAGCCTCTATTTGTTCCTAATCCCCTACCTCATCATCTAACTCAATAACTCGGAAAGAGTTTCTCTTCCTTTTATTTTCCTTCTCCCCTTTTATACCTTTGCCCTTACTCTTTAGGGCAGAAGAAGAAGAGGTTGAAGTAAGAACTCCCTTAGTTAGTGAAGGGATAAGTGGGATCGATAACTTTCCTTCGACAATAATAGGGCATTCGACACCTTCTGTTTATTGTTCGCCCTAACTGCTTTATCCTTTTCCCTATAGCGAAAGATCATAAGCAAGTCACTGAGGACATCCTCCTCATTGTCAAAGTCAATTTAGACATTCTTCAAGAACTTTATCTTACTTGCACAAAAGAATATTTAGTATATATTAGTAAAATGATTAAAATAAAGCAGAAATAAATACCTTTCCTAATAATTAAAGGTCATTTAAGAGATTCAACTTCAGTTTCATCCTTATCCACCTCCCCCCTCAGACCGACGTCCTCTCTCTAACCTCAATGGAGGGTTCTCTAAGACGAGGGTTTGATTTCGAGCAAACTTTCTTTTGTACTTCTTATAAGAGGGTTAAAGCCGGAAACACTCTATAATCACCTTGAATAGTCTATCGAGTTCAAAAGTGCTTAGAGAAGCTATGAGTGTTGAAGTTTATCCATAGGGATTCAAGGTAGGTTTCAAAAGGCTAAAGGATGAGAAACCACAAAAAAAAAAAAAAAAATTTTAGCCAATCCTTCACAAATAAAGGAAGGCCAAACGTCACCTTATTTTTCGCCTTCGTGGTCAAGGATAAAAAAAAGCCTCATTCTTTCGATGAGTTAGGCTATACAAGTCTTGTATTTATGAAGTAGATAAAACAAACCCCTTCACTCAATAAATCTTAATGAGACTGCACAAGATCTAAAGGCGCGTTAGGGTGAAGCTATGTTAAGGGAACGAATTGTGAGATAAGGTACTTCGAAATAATAATGTGGAGTGGGAATTTAAGACCATCCTTTATCTGTTCCCTACAAATAATCATAGCTCCTGCAAAGTGGAGCAGGCTGCCATACCATACTAAGCTAGAATTTTGTACCTCCCTTTTTATAACAATCGGAAAGGACCTTAATTTTGTAATAGCATTCCTTATTAAACACGACATTTTCTAAAGAAATGAAAGACATGAAGAGAATAGGAAAAAGAGGAAAGAAAAAATGGTGCAAGACAAAAAGGCTACCTAAAAGTGCAAAACCAACAAGAAGTTAATGAAGGCTAAAGAAAATGGAAGAAGATTTTTGCAACAAAATGACTAAGTAATAGAAAGTGTAAAACCAAAGACAATCACAACCTTTTATACTAAAGAAGAGGCATCAAGTGACATGTCATATTAAAAGAAGATAATCAATAAGCACACCTCGAGATTCATACATTAATTATTGGTGTGAAACATGAGGAGTCATAGGAGCTTTGAGTAAACCTAACTGATGCGTCAGTCAACACGTTAGACATATATCAAGTAAAAATCTCATACTGAGCCAAAACACTGCCATAAATGTCAAAATAAAGTCATTTAGGGAGCACTATTGATAGCATTTATGTCCTGGCAAAGGACACGTGTTCTACTAATGGTGCCCCTTGAACTCAAATGTTGAACAACTAAACAGTCAGATCGTTCCAGGGTTCAGTAAAAGACAAGGAAGTCTAACATTTAGAAAAAACCAAGAGTTTATGTGATACATACTTTTTTGGATATTTCGAGATAATATAAATAGGAACAATGGATATTATTCTTGGCATGAGTTAGAAGGATCCAAAATAAGGATGAGTATAAAATCCCTTCATTCCTCGAGGTATGTTTTTAGAGTTTTTCATACTCTTTTATTCTTTGTCTCAAGCTTTATACTCCTTTAGCAAACCAAGTTTCTTCACTTTTACTCACACTAACTTAAGGATCAAAGAGGCTACAGGACACCCAATCTCACCTTAACTTACATTTGGTCATCCTTGACTAGTCATCTTAAGGAGCAATTAATAATTAATAATTCAAATTTTCTGATATGATGAGTGTAGATATTATTTTTTATATATACATCATAAAACATTTAAAATCTATCAAAATCGAATCTAATCAATTAATTAGACTGATTAAATTGAAAATTAAATTAAAATCAATTCAATTAGATTTAGATCAATTTTTAAAATTATTATTATATATATATATATATTAGTATTTTATAGTTTTTCAAAGTATTTTAATATTATTTTTAAATCTATTTATTATTAAATCAATCGAATAAATCATTTCAAAAATTAATCATCTAACTAATTCGCTAATTGATTTAATTTTAAAATACTGTGGATTCCGCTTCAAAAGAATCTCTTGTATTAAATTTCTTTGAAAAAAATTGATTAAACTAAATTCTTCTTGGTCATATATTTCTTTTTCTTTTTCAGCTAAAGTTGTAATTCGGTTAAAGCATTACATAGAATAATGTTATTTGTATCATCATATTTGCGTAACGACTGTACAAGATGCGAATTCCGGATAGTGTTCTATTTTTTAATGAAAGAATAGTTCCATTTAGAGAAAACACTCTTCCATGTGATATTGTGAGTGAAAGCCTAACCCCAGTCAATTGATTAAAATAATAATAATGACATATAAACAAAAAAAAAATATTAAATAAATACTTTCTGTAGAAAAGGTAAAATATAATTTCCTTATTATTTTTCGCCAACATTTTTTATGGTCTTGAATTATTTATGGCGTTTAGAGACGGTACTTTGCAATTGCAACATATATTAATGTACTCATTAAAATATTTTTCACGTTTTTCTAATATTTGGCACATTCAAAGAAATTAATCAATAAACAAAATTTTATCAAAAAATTATATTATTTTTTAAAAAGTAATTTTGTATATTTTAAAAAAGAAAAATATTTTTTTCAAATTTTAACAAACTCATTTAAATGAGAAATGAATAAATATAAACACATATTTATTTGAGAATTTATTATCATTGGATATCTTTGACTACTAAGATTATCTCCAACCACAACTAATCAAATCAAAAGGACTCAAAATTTTTTTTTATTTTTTAAAATATTTTTTATATTAAATAATAAACAGTACAAATATAAAATTTTTAAAATTTAACTTTTACCATCATCTTATAACTTAAAAAAAATTTCTAATATATTTTTATTATCAAAAAATATCTTATCAAAAGCATAGTTTCTCTTAAAAAAATACTTTTATAAATAAATTATTTTTCATAAAATAAATGGAGTTTAACATAATGTTTGATTCAATTCTAATTTAAAATTTCTTTCACTTGTAAATGAATTTCTTATAAAATTTATTTGTAAATAAATTTTTATGTTTGGTATACTATGAAATACATATAGAATTAATTTCAAATGAAATAAATTTTGTGTTTGATTTAAGTGTAGAATTTAATAAAATATTTCATTTATAAAAATACACTTGTGTTATTTTTTAAAAAAATTATAAATGTAGAAAATTTTTAAAAAAAGGACAAAAAGTAGAGGGAGAGAGAGAAATAAATGAGAAAAGAAAAATTAAAATGAAAAAAAATATTTTAACTAAGAGGAATCTTGTTATAATGAAAAATTATAATTTTAAAATTTATTTACAAATTTTATAAAATATAATAGAATTTAATTTATTTATAATCAATTTTAAAGATTTGATAAAATAAAATTTTAAATAAATTTTTATTTATATCAAACACACAAAATATGAATATTTACAGTGTAAATATAAGTTCCTTTCCACTCTCTGTAGGTGATTACACATGCACGTGATATAATGCATTTTGCGGGAAAAGTTAATGCCATGAATAATTTGTCTTTTATTGATTGCTATTGTTCTTAAGCCTATAATTCAATAGTGAAGTGTTTCCCGCCACTATAAAAAGTTATGGAATCACTTGAATATATCATGGGAGAGAAAGTAATAGTATTTTTATTTAAATAAATATTAAATAGATAAATTTATTAATAAAAATTATAAATTTCCTCATAAATTTTCTTTTTAAATCTTTCAAATTTAAAATTTTTTTAAAATATAAATTTCCAAACCTGCCTATGGATTTAAACTCTCTCATTTCCGATAATGCAAGCAATAAGATTTTCAACACTTTGATCAAATCCGGTTCTGAACTAGTTATTTATAAATATTCAGAATCAACAATGAATAATTTTAAATATTTATTTGATTCAGTTCAATTAAATTTCAAATTTCAGTTCAATTCAGTTCGGGTTTTAGTTCTATATTTTATGAAATCATTCATATACTCATATTTATTATATAATTTTAAATTATCAATATATAAAAAGTTGATTCATAAATAACTTTCATAATTAAATATTAAAATTGTATTAACTAATTTTTAATCATTTTTATTTTTCTTGCGATATTTATTCAAGGATATATAACTTATATATAGTGCATATATCTTACATTATTTGAAGATATTTTAAATAATTTATACATATATACATGACTTCAAACATGTTTACACATACATATATATTATATAGCATATATAACTATATATATGGCTTATATACAATATATTTGAACATAAATAACTTATATGCAAGATATATAAGTTTATATATATATATATATATATATATATATATATATATATATATATATATATCTTTATATATATATATATATATATGTGTATATATATATATATATATATATATAGAAAAATATATATATATATATAGATATATAGAGA
>CATIWR010466045.1:0-43355 GCA_949677035.1 Omphalea diandra | reverse complement strand
TTATATCTACCCGTTTAAATATTTTGATTATTAGTTTAATTTAATATATTTTAAACTAAATTTATCAATTTTTAATTAAATATATAATTTTTACATTATGAAATAAATGATAAATATGTTTATCAACGAATAATTTTATTAATAGTTTTATAAAGTAATCACTAATTTATTTAATATTATTAATTTTTATAAGTTTATTTAGCCCTGGAATAAATTTAATATTTAATATTATTAATTTTTATAAGTTTATTTAGCCTTCAAATAAATTTAAAACATATTTATAAAAAAATATATAAAGCCTGTCTCATATGTTCCATTTTTAGTGCTGCAAATGATAGCCAGGCATAATGCTAAACTGCGTCACTATGAACTGTTACTCTCTCTCTCTCTCTTATATATATATATATATATAATTTTGCGGTACAAAAAATCACTGACTGACAGTTTCAATTTGCACCCATCATAATGGGGTTTTTATTCCGCTTGATTACCAAATGACAAAAATCATTTTATATATATATGCTCAAAAGTTCTATGGTAGATGGGAAATTGTTATGTGAATTAAACTTATAATGAGTCATCCAATAAAAAAAATTATATAATAATACACTTTAAGTGTGAATTAGTTAAAAACTACGAAATGTCATTTAATTATAAGTTTTATTACAGATGAGAAATTATTATATATATATATATATAAATGCTCAAAATTCTATTGTAGATGAGAAATTTTTATGTGAACTAAGTTTATGATAAATTATTTAATAAAAAATTTATACAATACTTTTTGAGTATATATTAATTAAAAATTATAAAATGTTATCTAATTTAAAGAAAATTATATTATAGTTAATTCCCAATCTAATATATTAGGAATAGTTAATTCCCAATTTAATATGATAAACAGAATACGTAATATAATTTTCGTTTTAAATACGTAGTCTAATATTCTTTTGAAAGGAGGCTCCCTTAGTATGGAGCTTTCGGCGGCTACTGTTTCTCAAAAGATTTTCAACTGCTTTTTCCAAAAAGTTGGTTTTTTTTTTTTTTTTTTTGGTTTCTAAACCCTAAACCCCATTTTGGTAAACCGTGATTTGGAAAAGGCTAAAAACAATCCAACTTTTTCCCAACCAAATGATTAATTTCTCTCCTCGAGTGGGCATTTCTCAAACATTCCGTTTATCATTTGGTGCAGACCAACTAAATGATCCATCACGCTAGCAGATTAAGAAGGTCTAAAATGAATCATAAGATTTAAAAAATGAAGAAAGTACCTTCTTTCTTTTCATAAAATTTGCTAAAATCACAATTTTATATTTTGACTTTTTCTTTTTTATTTTGCTTGTTTACTTATTTTTATGTGAAAAATGAAACAAAGAAAAGAAAAAAGAAAAAAATGGCGCACAAAAATATTTTTCACTTTAAACAGATTTATTGTGTTTTTTATGTTTCATTTTATTATTTAAAATTAAAAATTATGAGTTTTGATATACTATATATGACAAATTGTGAGTTATTTTTATTGTTATTGTTGTTTATAATAAAAAAATCATAAATTTTATGAATTTTAGATGTAAAACAATTAATAAATGAATATTTTAGCTAAAAATCAACTATAAAAAGAAAAAAAAATCGTATTTGTTAAAAGTCGAAAATGTTATCTATGTTATAATTGTTCTTTTTCCTTTGTTTTATCCATAATTTCATAAACAAAAAACAAATCCAAAGTAAAATTAAAATAAACACTTTTTTTGAATTTGTTTTTTGTACGTAATTTTTAAAATATTTTTGAGTTAAAAATCAGTTATAAATAGTGAAAATCGTGTTTACTAAAGGTTGAAGATGACACTTACATTCTAATTATTGTTCTTCTTCTTTTGTTTACCAAACATGTCTATTTTTAATTATTTTTCATTCACAATTTATCAAAACTTATGATTTTTTATTTTAAATAATAAAATAAGCATTAAAAATCATGTTAAATCTATTTTTAGAGTGAGAAACATATATAATGAATAACTTTTTCTTTCGAAAACAGATTTGCAAATCTGTAATTGTGTGCGAGAAAATATTTTTATTTTATAGATTTTGATCCATTAAAAAACATGAATGAATTTAAAAACAATTTGTTCAATTAAAAAACATAAATAAACTTGATAAAAGAAAATGTGTTTGAAAAAGAGGTGGAAGATCTGTTATTTTTTGATTTGATGAATTCATTTGGTTAAGATAAAAAGATTTTCATTCCTTTTCTTTTCTCATTTCAGTTATTAAGGGATTTATTTATTAGACATAATTAAAGAAGAGAGATTTGAAAAATAAATTTGTCATAATCTGTTGAAAAATCAGTTTTTTCGAAAAGTATATTTGTTTGAGGTAGATTTTTAATTAATAATTAATTTTCAGGTAATCCTGTCCTTACTTCCTTTAAAGATGAAGATATTTATTGGACTAATTAAGTGTTTTATCCCATAAGAATAGGAGTTTATTTTATTTCTTTATTAATTTAATTTAGACTAAGGTTTAAATTCAAAACTTTTAATTCTAAAGATGATTATTAATCTATTTAAGATAGTTGTGCATATGACTAATTGTTGGTAATTAATAGCATATAAATATTTGATAAATTATATTTATTTTTTTTTTTTGAATTTCATTCACAAAATTAATAAATTCTATAATTTGATTTACAAATATAATAATAACGATATATCAAGAAGTATGAAAATATTAAAAACAATTGAAATTTGTCTATAATATTCTCCAATTGAAATGACTGAATGCTTAAAATTGCAACCTAGTGGGAAGTGTGCTTAATGATTATTAAAATCACAAATCAACTCAGATAATTTTTAAATTAGTTTGATAGCTTGAATATCAATGATAAGTTAAAGTCCATTATCAAAAGTAAATCAAAAAAATTCAAAAATTCAATGAGATATAAAACTCTCATAAAAATAGAATGAACTTTCATGAAAAAATGATATATAATCCTTAAAAAATATAATAAAAATAGAATTAAAATACAAAAATAACAGATTATATATATATATATATATATATATATATATATATATTGCTAAATTTGAGATAATTTATTGAAAAATAAAACAAAACACATATAAAAACTCCAAATCTAAAAAATTAAACCTAAATAACTCAAAATATGTAAATTTAGATGTTATTCAAGAAAATAGAGGATTAAACATAAGATAATTAAAAGAAAGAGATCAATTTTTAGATAAAATGACCAAAAATTAGCACTAAAGATTATCGAATTAGTAAGCCTAAATGACAAAAGAAAAGAAAAAAAAGAAGTAGGTAGCTAATAATGTATGTAATAGTTATTGTTAATTTCTAAAATGAACAATAAAGATATATTATTAATATTTTATATATTGAATTGAATAAATTAAAAAATAAAATATAAATATATTTCAATGAATAATCATAAAATATATTTTCAAAACTTAAAATTCTATAATTACTAATTTATATGCTTAAAATCCTAATAATCATTTCTTGATAGAACTTATCAGAATATATATCAATATATTTTAGCAATTAAAATATTTTATATAAAATTTTTTATAAACTTATATATACTAATTTAAAATAAATTATTTTTTATGTCAATAAAATATTGTAATTTATAGTTCTTTGATTAATATTATAATTCATATTTAATAGTTGAATATTAAAAATTTAAGAATAAAAATAAAATAGGAACAATTTTGATTTTTCTTTAATGGTCACTATAAAGTTTAGAAAAATCTCTTGATAAGAACAAATAAAAATTACATCTGATTGAGATTGTCTCTACTTTTAACTATTATTTTGTATGGTTTACCAAACATATATTTAATAGCTATTGGGTAAGAAACTTATATCAATCATATCCAAAGTTATACTAAATACTTTTTAAATATTATTAAATTAAATATTTGCTAATTTAATAAAATTCTAATTATTTTATTTTGAATAAAGTTAATTTTATTTTGCAAATCTCCACTTTCACAAACTCAAAAAATTACCATATTATAGTTTAAAAATTAAAATATGAGCAAAGTAACTACAATGATTGAAAAATTTGTCATGGGGATGATTTAATAGGAATTAGAATAAATATTCGGTTATTTACAATGAACTTGACTTTCCCCACATTGTAGTTTTCAATATTTCACCATTAATTTCTCCTACATTTTAGGTTTCAAGAGGTTTAGTGATCCGAAAAGTTCCTTAACCATTTAAAACGGTTACTTTTTACCTCTAATTCCTAAAGAGTTGCATTTTTTAAGAGGTAAAAACAAATTGGTGTGCGACATTGTTTGAAACAAATCAATGTGAAAGTTATAATCAATGTTTTTAAAATTTGGTACTAACTATGAAAGTTCGGGAAATAAAAACCGCCCATAGAATGTTTTTTTTAGTTACCATGGATGACATCTTTTTGTCGTGGATGGTAAACAAACTCCATGTTTATGTTATCTACTTTTTTTTTTTTTTTTTGCTGTTTTTTCCAGCTATAATAAATAATCAAATCATATTTTCACTTAATTTGTATGAGTTAATCAAAGTTTCTAGATTTTTATAGTAAAATCTTTTATGTGTATTTAGTAATAAATTTGAAAAAAATATGACAAATAAAAAAATGTATGAAAAAAGATCCTATGACTATTAAGGATTTAATATCCAAAGATAAATTAAAGTATTCCAATAATGAAAATAAATATATTTAGTTGAAAATTCATTTAGGATTTTAAGTTAGATTTATTTTTTTAGTTGTTTGTTAATTTTATTAATGAAATATTATACGTCATTCATTTCTCTCATTTAATGAGAGTTTGTTTGTCTTTTTTATGAGAGTTCGTTTGTTTTCTGTTGTGAGAGTTAAGATGAGTTTGAATTTAATATTTAAAAGATTGAATTTATTTAAAAACTCATCAAATAATAATGAAGTTGATTTGTGACTTAATATCGTCACCAAATGAAATGTGTTTCTTATCAATATACTAAACGCAGTCAAAATATTATATGCAATCGTTCTGTTAATATGATCAATGAAACTCAGGCGAAAAACTCATTTTTATAATAAGATTTATATATATTTCTTGAATGCAATCAAAATTACGTGTCCCCGTTACAAAATGTACTTATTAAATTTTATTAATGAATTTTTTTTTTTATTTCAAAAAAATTTGGCACTAACTGATTCCTGATTTGATTTAAGAATAAAAATTTAAGAAAATATTATTAAAATATTTTTTAAAAATAAAAATATTAAAAAATATAATGACAAATATAATATTTAAAAATTAAAAACTAAAAATCAGTCCGAAAGTAGTAATTTTATTTTCAATTTTTCGGATCCTATTCATCTGCTTCTATTTTCAAAACACTGGTAAAATTGTCGCTATCTCCTGCCTTTTTCTGCAATAGAATATGGATTGTCTCGTAAAAAGAAAAGATATGTACAAATTTGTTGCTAAGAAAAAAAAAAACAACCTAAATGAGCCAAAAATGGCAATTTATAATAATTTATTTGTTATTACATGTGTGAGATGGACAAAAACTGATGGGAAATTTAGAATCTAAAAGGGTCTACAAAATAAGCTCCATTGGCATATCTGAAAATCCCATTGAATGGTTTGATTTATTAGCATAATAAAGAAATATTAATGAAAATTGTGTGGTTTAGAATTGTTTTTAAGATTAAGTAGCCTGTAAAACAATATTCCTTCATTCAATAAAATGGACAAATAAATATTACAATAAACAGGTGAATACTATAACATTTTTACGTCATATTATGTTATGATACTATAATTAATATATTTTTTAAGATTTAGGTATTATTGTATGTAATTATTTATTAGTTTGGATAATTTTTATTTTAACACATTACCACAAATAATTAGTAATATTATATGTATAATTTAATATTTTATATAACAACACTATATCGTAATGAACTGTAGAATTTGCCCAATAAAAAGGATTATTATTGGATTCCTGATTAATTAGCAGCTTATAGCTTGTTTTGCACTGATAATAGAATGGACATGAGACGAAGAAAATATCATTATCAATATCACAGCTTTAGTTATTGCAAATAATAAAATTCATCCAAAGAAAGGATTAGGCAATTCCTTCCAATTATTATTTGCCTTTTCCTTTTCTGTTCCGCCTTCAATGCTTTTTTCATTTTGTCAACATCTCTCCCTCTTATAGCAGTCTCGAATTGCCATTGTCACGCCCCCACATTGCACAAAGCACCGATTTTCATACTTTAATCATGACAAGCACCTCCACCACCTCCATCTCCACCGCCACCTCCGCCCCCTTTTGTTTTCCATCATTGCCAGCCACACCATGCCTATCTTGTCTTTCTCAAAATCAATTTTCTCATAGCCCTATTCAGAATTGACATCTTTATTATCTTTTGTAGCCAATATTAAAGCACATAAATACTAACATTTTGTTAAAATTCGAGCCGAGGGAAGAAATTTGCAGCTTTATTGGTTTTACCTAACTACATTATGAAACATTACTAATATGTCAAGAATTGAATATCTAAACTCTACTATTACAAAGCGTATAATCATTTGTTTATCGATTTTTCGGTATTAAACTACAATATGTGGCTAGTTTCAAGTAAAAAAGAAAAATCCATAAATCTGAATTTATTAAGAAAAATAAAGAAACACTTTCTAGCTCTAGAAACAAGTGCCATTAATAGATAACAAAAGAAATGACCTAAATTCAAATTAAAGAGAAAAGGGGAGAACGCAATAAACAAAAGGCTCTACATAAAAGATGACATTAACCAAACAAAAAAAAGAAGAAAAGAAAAGAGTACTAGAAAGAAAGCATGCGTGTTGTTCATTGTTCACGAGTCTAGGCCCTCCTCATGATCCAGAAAGCTCGCATGTGAAAGCTCCTTTATCCACTCAAACGTTCGATGACGTGACATGGCTCGCTTTCCCTGTTTCTGCTTCTGCTCTTGCTCTTGCTTTTCCACTATTTTCTTGTTCTTCTTCTTCTTAATCTTTATCTTCAAGTCTTCTAGTTTTCCTCCTATTGACTCCTTCCTTTCTTTGCCTTTTTCTCTATTGCTAATGATGATTATGTTTAATGCAACTGGTTTGACTGCACTAACTCTACAACTGCACCCACTTAATAACACTCCACTTGGAGATTTTTTCTTCAAGAAACTCTGTTTTTCTTGTTTCTCCATTTTCTGGACTTGACTACTGCTGCTGTTACTGCTATTACTACTAATTCTAATGCTGGAGTTGTTGGTGTTACTGCTGCTGGAGCTGCTGCTGTTTCTACTAACAGAGGTACGAACTTTGAGGTCTTGCAATTCAATCTCTGGTGTACGGACTAGACCCGGTCTAAAAATATCCCATACTGTTGATTTTCTGTTCCTGTTCATACTGCTGCCCCCGGCGGCATTGGGAAGTCTGATTTGAGGCTTGGGGCTTGAAATCCCTGGGTTTTCAAGAATTTGGATTTTTCTTGGATTTGAGATTCTTGTTTTATGAATTGTACTAGAACCTGTACTGCTTGATGACAATTGACTCCTTCTGCTGCTGAAACTATTGAACCCCGCTGAAGAACTGTGGTCCATGGACTCTGATCTTGATAGGCGCCGGCTGCTCGGGTTGTCATTGGAGGTGTGGTGATGATTCAACTTGTTAAGAATAAGACCATTTTCAAAACTTACTGATAGACGAAATGGAAGAATTTGGCCTCGAAAGAATATGTCATCAGCTGCACACATTTCTAATGTTGTAGATAGTGAGCCATCACCACCACTACAACCACCGCCACATGACCCAAAATCAAATTCTTCTTGATTTTCTTGACCTTCCTCTTCGTCTTTTCTTGAGTGGTTATTCTCTTCTTTGATCAAACTTACTGGTAAATCGCATAGCGATAACGATTCTTCTTCTTCTTCTTCAGATTGTTCCCATTTCTCGTCATCAGGATTTCTTGCCATTTCTAGAAGCAAAACTTTTGTTCAAGCAACTGTCTGGCTCCCTCCTGTGAAGAATAACCGAAGGATAGAAGACTCTTGCGGCTTACAACTAAGCAAGCAGATATTTAAATAAGGAAAGTAAACATATATGAGATTTGAATATGAACTTGTAAGAGAGAGAGAGGAGTAGAGACATGTAGTGTATAAAGAGAGAGAAACAAATAAAGCAACTGCAGCAAGTAAAAGAATTGAAGAAAGAAAGATACTGCAGGCTACCCAAATGGTCCTTTTATTTCCTTTGTTCGGGACCAATCGAGAATTGCGGACCAACTGGGCCGCCCATTTGTCTACAAATACCCTTTTTCGAACGCACTTGAAGGGAGATGCTCATTGCTCAAGTGGGCTAATATATAGAACATACCCCGCTATAGGGACAGTTTTTATTCTTTAACATCCCAAGATTATTTCTTTTTACTAAACCAAAAAACTCATTAGTCATATAACGGAATTTTGTTTATGGGTTTCTCCTGCAAATATGGAATGCAACTCATATAATAATGTCGCACTATCACAGACAGCTTTTGTTCACCTCTAGACACTTAACATATCCATTTTCTTGAACCAATGTATGGTATTTTATACAGGGAAACAGAATCCAAATCCATTATTCATATGATGGAGACTATTGGAATAGGGTTGGTGAGGTTTTTGTTAGGACATTTCTCTAAGCGTCGGTGCGTTGGTTTGATATAATTTTTCTGTGGTGGAATTTGGTTGGAATTTGAATCCATGATGTTATGTCATGGATAGCTTGTGATTATTGAGATCGAGTGTGACTAAAGGGAGGTCTCTCTCTTTCTTTCATATAGAACTGACGTTTTGCTTTTAGAATCGGGTGGGAAAGGAATGGCTTTTATTCAATTGTAACATGATGAGCTGAAAGAGGTTGAGAAAATTTTACTCTAAGTTGATTAACAATTATAATGTTTGGGAAAATATTGGCATGTGAATCCTTTGTAAAAGTTATTTTTACTTCAATAACAAATATCGTGTGAATAACACGCAAGACGATCATGTGTGCGCTTGCAAACATTTTTGTTGGCTATGGTAGTTCCTATGGCAATAACATAATGTATTACTAGGAGAAAATATAAAATTTTATATGGTAGGTTTTCTTTTTTGTAAATATGGTTTGCTGCAATATAATGTTGTTTTATAAAGTGGTACAGATCCGTAATTTTATTACATCTAGAGATGAGCATGAAGAACGAAAATTATTAAATTGGATCGAGGAATTGGATTGATTTGATATTATAATTGAAATATCTAACTTTTTTAAAAATCTCTGAACCGAATTGAATTAGAAATAAGTAATTAAGACAGTTTTAGAGATTTTATGATATTTAAATCTAGAATTGAACTGAACCATTTCATACTAGAACTGGACATTAGAATCGATATCCGAACTCTATATATATATATAAAGTAAAAAAAATGAATAAATTCTATATTCAGAGTGAAGAATTTCATTTGACCCAATGTCAAATTCAATGTATTATTTCAACTAATTATGTATATAAAATTTAAATACAAAATTTTTTCACTCTAAATATAAAATTTATTTATTTATTTATTTACTTTATGTATATATTTGAATAAATTCTACAATAATAGTTACAAAATTTATTCAAATATATATAAAGTAAAAAAAGAATAAATTTTATATTAACAGTGAAAAAATTATATACACATATATAATCAATTGAAATAATGTATAAAATCTGATAACATGTCATATGGATGTAACGAAATTACGGATTTAATACCACTTTGTAAACGACGTTATATCACAAGAAAGAGTTTTGCCAATAAACAAACCCTAGGATCATATTTGCTAAAAATGACAACCACATGATATAATTTTGTACTTTCTTTTAAAATATATTTTAAAATGTTAATAAAATAAAATATTTATATAAAAATATATTTAAATAAAAATATATTGGTTTTAGATTTTTTAATTGTCTTTTTTATCATTTATTTTGATATTTTTTATTTTAATATATAGGTTTTTAATTTGTAGTTTTAACATGAAAATTTTAGTCATTCAATTAGGTTGATAAATGTCAAATTTCTCTATCAAATAAATAGTTAATTGATAAATGATAATCACTTATTTAAAGTGAAATTTAAGATTAGAGTTAATTATGTATTGATTAAAATCAAAATTATTATGAGATGTGTTTTATGAAATTTATTTTTAAGAGATAAAAATAAATTATTAAATTTTATAAAAATTTTACAATATGATTTTTATATATTTTCAACTTATTTTTTAAAAAATATTTTTCCATTTTGAAAAACAAAAATTTTAAATTAGAATAAAAAAAGTATACCAACACGAATTTGATGAATTTTACCGAAGAACATAAAAGGTAAAATAATTTATTTGGGTGGATAAAAGGAAAGAAATAAATTATAGAGGAAAGTATAAAATTCTATTTTGTAGTTTTTTTTTTTGCAAGTATAGTTCTGTGATTTGTTTATTAATAAAACTCCCCTTTGTTATTAGAACGTCGTTTATAAAGTGACACCAAATCTTTAATTTTATTACATCTATCTGACCTGATACCTGATTATGTACATTATTTCCAAAAATTATGTATGGATATATAATTTTTCACTTTAAGTACAAAATTTATTCTTTTTTTTTTTACTTATTTGAACAAATTTTATTTCTATCATTGTAAAATTTGTTCAACTATATACAGAAAGTAAATAAAAAAATGAAAAAATTATGTATTTAGAGTGAAAAAATTATATATCCAAATTTTAGATATATTAGTGAAAATAATATATAAGATTTAATACCAGATCAGATAGATGTAACGGAATTACAGATGTGATACCACTTTGCAAACGTTATTACATCACATAATAAAATTTTACTAATAAACAAATCAAAAGATTATATTTCCCAAAAAAAAATTACAATACCAAAAAAAATTACAAGATAGAATTTTGTATTTTTCTCTAAATTATATTTCCTACTTTCATTTGTCCTCTTAAATTATTTTTACATTTCAAACTGTCAACTGTGCAAATTTGATGAGATGATGCCAACTATTTTATTGAGAGCTTTTAACCTAAAAAGGTGGTTGAGGCATCCATCTCTGCTTTAAGGAGAATTTTGTATTTTTCCCTAAATTATATTTCCTACTTTACTTTGTCCTTTTAAATTATGTTTACATTTCAAACTGTCCTGTGCAAATTTGACCAGATGATGACAACTATTTTATGGGGAGCTTTTAACCCAAAAAAAGTGGTTGAGGCATCCCTCTCTGCTTGAAGAACATTTTGTTTTTGTATTTGCAAAGGGACAAAATTCTTGTTCAATCCATGTATGGACGCTCTGGATAGCTAAATTCCATTTTTGTATTTAAAATTCCAGAAATTAAATGCAAATTTCAAAAAAAAAAAAAAAGACAACTTTGATTCGTTAAGTCAAGTTGAAATAAAATTTAAATATTTTTGAAATAAATAAATTTTATAAAATACCATGTCCTAATTTGGATTTGACATTTGAAATCTAAATTCATTATTTGGATGGATCGAAATTGGAAGAATATTACAATATCACATAAAATACACGGTATCATAATTAGTATCATTTTTAAATATTTAAGCAATAATTTTATTGGTGTATATAATTATTTATCACTGTCAATAATTTTTATTTTTGATAAAATTATTATAAATAATTAATAAATTATATTATATAATTCAAAATTATATATATATATATATATATATGTTGATGATTGTAGAATCCACCTTAAAGTAGTGAATTTAGAATTAAGCAGGATTTATATGTGCCATTAAATTTATAAATCTAAAATTTTAAATGACTACAGAAAGAGTATTATTTAATGAAATTACCTTATATGGCAAATGCCCAACACTTCTAACCGTTCCAACGACCTTAGTCTTTCGACCTGTCTACTCCTGCTTTTGTCGTTGTAAAAAATTATTTTATTTCTTTGAAAGAATCTTTCCAATAGTGGGTTTGAAGGGTATTTTTGTATAATTATTAATAAAAATAATAAAAAAAATTATATTATTAATTAATAATTATACTAATTAGTATAATGATAATAAATAATGATTATTTAAAATCTATTTTATTAATAATTTTAAAAAATAAAAATAGACATTGTCATCTAAAAGTATTATTTTAAATTCCTGCAAGCATCCAAACAATCAAATTTTAAATATAAGATATTTGAATTTTAAATCTTAAAGAGGAATTTCAAATTTCAAATTTCAAATTCTTCATCCAAATACCTCCTTTACGGATTTTAATTAAATTTTATATTTTTCAAGTTTAAAACATAAAAAAAAATTATTTATTTCTCTTTGAAGAATTCAACATAAGCAATTCAAATATATAAAATTTTCAAATAAATTTTACAAAACTATGACAACAAGTTTAATTAGTTTGACAAAAATACCTTCATTATATTAGCATTGTTTTCCTTTTTTTTTTTCCTTTTTTTTTTTTCTCTCTCTCCTTCGTTCTCTTCTTTTTAAGATAAATACTTATTAAACTCGATTTTAGATTTATTCCAAACATGAATTATATAAAATTTAATTAAAATTTACATTTTAAAACTACATTGTTTTATACATAAAATTCATTCATAAATGTATTCTAATTAGAATTCATGTTCAAATAATTTTTTTTTTATTCATTTGTTCTAAACAGCCTCACTAATGAATTAAATTAGCATTATTAGCTATCCTTCTATCTAATCTGACCTATATAAACTAAACTTGTTATTGCTAAAAATAAATTGTGGGCAAAAAAAATTTCAAAATAAATTTTAATAGTCATAATTTAATATAAAAAGTTTAAATTTAAAATTTTTATAAATAACTATTTAATTAACTTAAAAAGCTCACCAAAATACTTCTATAAAATAATTAAAATTTTCAGAACTTAAAATATTATAATTTTTTAACTTCTCAGAACTTAAATCTATTGCAGTTTCAATGAAAAATCATAGCTTTTGCAATAAAAAAGCTAAATTAACACGATCTAAATTTATTGAAGTAAAGCCACATAAATGAAGCCATTACATATTGAACAAATTAAGTTTATCCATATTTTATTATTTATTTATAACAAAATTAAATTCACCCATATACAAGAATTTAAGTAACTCTTCCTTTCAAACCCTTAAATGAACAATGACGAGTCTCCTGGTGCGATAATTTTTTTTCAGGCTTATTTAAAAATTAAAATTTAAAAGAATTTAACAAAATTAAATTTTATTTTAATAATTATCTTGTTTAAAAAGTTTATATTTAATTTTTTATTTAAAAATAATTTGATGAGAAAGTCAAATTAGATCAAAAGACATAAAATTTTAAGAAAATTTATTCTAATTAAAAAATTCAGATAAAAATACTCTGGTAATCTTATAATTTAAATTGGCAATACACTTATTTTAAAATAATAATAATAATAATAATAATAATAACTAAAAATAAAATAATTTCAATTTATTATAGATTTTATTTCATATAATAAAATTTAATAAACTTCTACTAATTTAAAATTTATTCTAAATAAAAAATTCTATTATTAAAATGATAGAATTCTATTATTAAATTTTTTAATCTTTTCTTGTATAATTTATTTCAAACTAATTATAACATTCTAGATTAAGAAAACCGTAATTATTTTTTCTTAAAAAAATTGTCCAAACAATTATAAGAAACAAACAAACATAATGAAAGAAAAGAAAAATTATAAACATATATAAAGCAAATTAAAATGAAATTGTAAATGGAAATACATTGCAATAGATGCGTTAATATTTTGAATAAGTTCTGGTGTTAAAGTGTGAGAATCCTACTAAATTACGGTTGAAATTTATAAATTTAACATTTTAAAATTTTAAATTCAACATAGTGTCTAATTCACTCTTATATTAAAACTTATATTTAAATTAATGATATTATTATTCAATATGTTATATTATAGCTCTATTTTTAGATAGATATTAAAATATCTCTATGAGTTGCATTATTATATTGAAAAATCCTTAATTACTTTTTTAGCACTTATTAGTGAATGAGAGAAAAAAAAAAAAGTCGATAAATAAATTTATTGTTACAATTTCAAAATCTCAAAACTATGCTTACGCCTACCAACACAACATTTATATTCATCTTCATCATCTCTTTCACCGACCAAGATCAACTCTCTCCCTTGTCATTTTCTTCACCACCGGCCCAGACTAATTCTTTCCCTCTATCGACCACGGGCCACTGCACTTGGATTGCAGTTCAGTCCTCTCCAAATCCCATGTAAATTCTATTTTATAGCATATGCCTCTGGCACTTGCTGTTGGTGTGGCAATTGAAACTTGATGACTATTATAAATTGGCAATATATAACATCACTGTGATTAATCAAAAAAATGTGACTTTATTGTTTCTCATCATAACTACAATATTTTTTTTTCCAGACCACTGAGTATTTCCACACTTTTTTTGAACATAAGAAAAATCCAAATTGGAATTCAAAGGAAAACAGAACTCTCTTATTGAATTTTAAAACAGTTGAACGCTCAAACTCAAACTCAAGACCTCTCATTAAATTAGAAGAACCTTTGCCAGCTAAAAAATCAATGTTTTAAATATTGCACTAAAATTCAGTTTTATGTGCATAAATGATTAAAATAATATAATTTATATTAAAAAATTTTAATTTAAACTGAATTAAATCAATTAAATTAAATTGAGTTTAGTTCGAATCAATTTAATTTTTAAAAATTTCAATTCGATTTTATTTTTATAAATTTAAAATTCGATTAATTTAGTTTTGTTGAAAATCAAATCAAGCAGAAGTAACTGACTGATGAACAGCCCTAATTACAGCCCCTGACCGAACCTATTAGAACGCGATAGTCATGTGCTAGGCTCAATTCCAACATTTTCATGAAACAGCAATTAAGGCAAAGCAAGGCCAATGCCATGCCACATCTGTTTTTCATCAGTACTATCTGTAGCACTATTTCTTACTGTACTTTGAATTTACGCTTTAGTATAAAAAATCTCACGTGCACTCACAGAACAATTAATAACTAGGTTACTCAGATCCTAACCTTAATTAAGTTTTAGACTTTGTATTCATTACACTATTGATTTGCAACATCATCTAATCATTCAAATAATAAATGCTAAAAATCTTAGTTGTTTCAGAAATCAAACAAGTGCATATATCCATAATCAGATTTGTGGACATGCCTCAAAATGTTAGGATTGTGGACAGCCAATACTCTTAGGCCCAATGTGTTCGGTTGCATTCTCAAAGTGGGCTGAATATTTGGACTGGGCAAGATTTTCTTAAAGGTTCAGACTACTTGTGTTTATCCTACCATACATAAAATGGAAAACCACCATCTGCACTACTGCCTCAAGTTACTGTCTCGATGAATGGTGGTATCGAGTTTAATATTATGTTAATTCTTTTTATAAATTTTATTGATTATATGTCTCATCAAACACGCTCTTATAATAACAATATTTACTTAATAGGACTTGATTGCACTAAATACCGTTATATGATTATATGTTAGTGACATGAGTAGCGTCCCCAATCATTTTCCAACAACGATATGGAACAAATTAAGGGAGGAAATCCTTGATGGCGATGATCGATTCTTGAGAAATCCACAAGGAAGGAACAAATACATACTACTACTATATGACTATACACTAAGGAAGAAAAACATCCCCCACAATTTTTGTGGTTTTCCATGTCCTCTTCCTCAGTTAACACTAATCCAGCCTTCCATTATTTGTTGGATTGAACAATAATATTACATCCAGAAGTCCAACACTAGATATTGCACTACTACTCTCTTCGAGAGACAGCAAATTAACGACAACCCAACTTGCTCCTACTTCACATTCATTCTAAGTCCAGCTTACAGCCATTGGACTCCCAACAATGTGCTTCCCGTCTGACCACTCTAAACGACCAAACACATTGGTACTAGTAGGCATTGGACTTCCAGTGAACGTAACAGTGTAAGATTTTTTCTCATTTACTTGACTGAAACTCAACGTTTCAGGCTCTACCGCCACTTTTACGCCCGCTAATTGGCCTGAAATCGTTGCCTTATATGTTCCTGCAGGCCCCACATTAATTAGTGTTCGTGTGTGCTTAACCACACTAGAACCAGGATTGATGCTGTCGAAATTGATCGCGAACGAAGGATAGTTGAGATCAGCAACTGTGTATTTTTTACTCGCATCGCATGTGAATCGCCTTCTTGCAAGGCTGGTGATTTGTGATGCAGTGTAGTTTAAGGCGCAGAGGAAGCTTAGGTAATCATCAGCTGATATGTCATAAACAAGCCCCGGATTGAGAGCTGAGACAGGGTCTACATGTCCTGCACCATGATCAAATGGGGTGGAGTCTTTTCCAGTAGCAATATCTTGCAAGTTGTGTCCATCTTTGTAGGCCACATAAGCTGTTGTCATTAGTGCTGATCTGATAGCTGCAGGGCTCCAATCTGGATGTGCAGCTTTCAGTAGAGCTGCGAGGCCGCTCACATGAGGGCAGGACATTGAGGTGCCAGAAATAATGTTGAATTCCACGCGCCTTGAATCTGTTGGCAACCCAGTAGGACCAACTGAACCAGTCCATCCAGCTAAGATGTTCACACCTGGGGCTATCATGTCTGGCTTTAGCACATCAGGGGTGATGGAGTTAGGCCCTCTTGAGCTGAACGCTGCAACAACTGGAGATGGCTCAATCCCAAGTTTAGTTCCTTCAAAAAGAATTGTGGCAGTTGGGTTTTGATCTGTTGCCAAATAGGTCTTAATTGCATCTCCATTTTTTTGACCAACAGATGTAGCAGGCAGCAAGTGAGCATCAGCTACCAATTCTTCACCATTAGCAGCAGTGTTAGCCAAAATCATCCCCAACCCACCAGCTGCTTTCACTGCAGCTCCCTTTTGGACTCTAGGATTCACACCACGATCACACACAACTATTTTTCCAGCAACTTTTTCCGGTATCAAAGAATCCATCATACATAAATTCCCAGATGAAGACTTGCTAGCATTTCCAGCATACACAACAGGCAAAAGTTTTCCAGGCAACGAGCTTCCTCTATATAAAGAAACACCAGAATAATTCCTGCCATTCCCCAAACTAACATAAGCAGGGAAATCACGGTCCAACGTTCCAGCACCAACAGTAGTAATCCATGGTGCTACATTAGATAAGCTATATGAAGTTGGGCCAGCATTTCCAGCTGAGCAAGAAACCAATATGCCCTTCTCCATAGCTGCAAAAGCTCCGATAGCTACACTATCTTTAAAATAATCGGACATACCTCCGCCAAGTGACATGGAAAGAACATTAACACCATCTTCGATAGCTTTATCCATAGCTGCCAAGATATCAGAGCTAAAACAACCACCAATCCAACAAACCTTGTACATAGCTATCCGAGCGCGCGCGGCCATCCCACGCGCTGCCCCTTGTGCATATCCTAAAAGGCTAGCATCTTCCACCACAGATCCACCCGCCGTGGACGCAGTATGCGTACCATGACCATCGTCGTCTCGTGGGGATTTGGATTCCTTTGATTCATCCACGGGGCCTAATATGGCCTCGTAGCCGTTGGCGAAGAATCTTGCACCTATCAACTTGCGGTTGCAAGACGCGGAAGTGAAGTTAGTCCCTGATTCACACTCTCCTTTCCAGTTACTAGGCACAGTAGCTAGTCCGGTATCGGCGAAACTCTTGCTCTCCGGCCAAACACCGGTGTCCAGCACACCGATGATGACATCTCCAACGGAGTCAGATTCCGGGAACATATCAGCTCCCTTGTCGAGTCCAAGAAACTGAGGAGTACGCGTCGTGTGCAACTCGTATCTCAACTCAGGTAAAACGGAGAGAATACCGGGTTGGGTTTGGAGTAGCTCAGCTTCTTCCTGGGTTAACCGAGTGGAAAACCCATGAATAGCGTTTTCATAGGAGTACAGCATTTGAGCTGAATCGGAGACTGATTTAAGCGAAGATTCGTACCAGTGAGTATGGTGCTGGAAAGTGGCCGGCATCTCGGAATTGGACATATGAACAATGTAAGTTTTCTTCAGAGAGTTCAGCTTCTGGGAAGTTGCCATGGACACGTGGCAGAAACCCAGAAGGAGAAGAATCATAAAACACGACATTAATGTGTTCATCATCTTCTTGTTCAGTGAGTATAAGAGAAAACTGATAGAAAGGATCTGAAGGTGAGCCGTGGGCTTTAATAGAGATGGTGAGTAAGTGGTATTGCGTGTGTGAGTAAAAATAGAGTACATGGCAGAGACGACAAAGAGAGAGGCACTGATAATAATTTTTGTGATGTGTTGTGTTTAATGCTCGCTTTGATCACGTGTCGGATTCGGCTTTTGTCCATGCCTTCGGCTTGCGACTGCTCAAAGAGATTTAACTATTACTTGTCCTTTTAATCTTTATTTTATTTTTCTCTCTTTTCTCTGCGCCATGTTTTCCTTCATGTTTTAGCAGCAGGGAAGAAGACGAAGAAAGACAATCAATCATCTGACTTGTTTACAGCTAGTTATCGGAGAGGAGAATGTGACGTCTAACGTGAAGTGGGTCTCTTTGCTTTTTTAAATTTGGGCTAACCTCTATGACATTATATGACATAATGAATTCCTGGCGGAGCATTAGTAACATTGATGAAATCTTCAATCTTACGTGTTCTGGTTCACGGGTACTTGTCCTTCTCCAAGTAATTGAATTGGGTTTGATTTCTTAGTCTTGGTAGTTTAGGTGTTGGTGGGTATAATGTGGATGTTTACCGGCCAACGAACTTGCCCTTTTAACTTTAATTCTTTTCTCTTTTAACCAAATAAATCAAACTAATGAATGATACATAGAAGTTAATCAGATTATTGTGTACTACACTATAAAAGAATCGTATCAGCAAAATCTTGCACTTCAAATTTGGGCTCTATTTATTTATTTTATGAAAAATATTTTAAATAACATATTTTTTAATATTGTAATATATGATAAAAAATATTAATTTTTAATACAAAATTTAGATCACAAATATTTTATATCACATTATTTATTATTTAACATAAAAATATTAAAAATAAAATTTTTATGTTTCAACGATCATCAATAACCATTATTATAGTTATCAATAGTCAAAGATGATCACTAGTAATACATATATATATTTATATAATTTGCTTTGTATTAAAATTTAAAAAATGATTTAAATTTTTTAATTAAAAAAATTTTATTAACTAAGTTTTTTAAATATATCAAATAAAAAATATTTTTGGTAAAATAAGTAGAGTTTAGTTTCGTTCATTATATATACTTTTAGACTCTTTAATATTATAACAGTAAATGAAAGGAATTGATTTAAAATTATGAACAGATTAATCAGATTATAAAATTACATTAATAAAATTTAAATGTTACCTTTCTTTTTTTTTTTTTTATTTTAAGATCTTAACTTGGCAATATTATGATCAAATGCAATGGAGATTAAAATGCGAATTTAGTGCCATATGAAAATTTTTTCATCTATTACGAAAGATTAACTTATGATAATATTCTTCCTAAAAAAAATTCCGATAATATTACCATAATAAAAATATATATATATTTTTTTTTCTCAAAGGCCGTGTACGAAATTGGGAACGGTCCAATGTTGAAGAGAGTATTTTTTTTGTTTTGAAAGCTACACTTTTTTATTTATATAAATAAAGTTTGTATCTTAGCTTCTGGAGTTATGGTTGTGGGCCCTTAGGATCACATGCACCCACAGTGTGTTGCAATTGGCTTTTATTTAAGTAATATAAAGCGTCTGATCTGATTACTTTATTCACGAGAACAGTACTCTGTCTTTAATAAGAATTGGAGATGGGATCAATCATATCCTTTTGATTGTAAATGTTTCGAGATAGGAAGTTTATTACTTTCCGAAAATTTTGCCCTTTTTTTTTGTTTGGCCGTTTCAGTGTTACATTCGCAAACAAATAGACGTTTACTGATATTCGTATTTTTATTATAATTTTATTAAAAAATATTATATTCAAATTTTTTATATTGATTTATTATAATTTTTATCAATTATCTTAAAAGTATTCTTTTTAAAAAATATGATATTAAAATAATTTTATTTTGAATCCATTTTAATTTGGGTTAAATTTGAAAAAATAATGTTAGCAATTTTAAAAATTAATAAAATTAAATGAAATTAAATAATTAAGATAAAAAATTGTCTTACACAATTTTGAACTATAATTATATATATTTTAATTGACTAATTAAAAAATAAAGTTTAAAAAAGATTAAAGAGTTATATGTCTTTTTATCTTTGTCTGAATTTCCTCTTATATGTATATATATAAATATCTCACTTGATTATAGGCCCCAACACAAAGATTGGGAAAAGGCTATTGATTAATTTTATACAACTCTTCCACAAAGAAGTCCACATATTGTCTTCTTTCATATCTTCATCAGTTCAATAATTTGGATTCTTTCATTTCAACTATTAATTAAAAGTGATAAAAGCTAAACATTGTTTTATTATTATAAAATTCTCAAAACATGTTGAATCTTTGAAAATTATTATAAAATTCTCAAAACATGTTGAATCTTTGGAAAACTTATCATAATTTAAGAGATAAATGGATCAAATCAGACGGATTCAAATAAAATCACTTTAGATTATAGGCAAAAAGATAAGACCAAATGGTAAAAAGAATTTGAATCATTTTTTTTAGATTGGATGATTCATAATTTTGATTTTTTAAAATAAAATATAATTTTAATTTAATTTTTAAATAAATTTTAAATATTTTTATAATTTAAATTAAATCATTCGAAATAACATGTAGTTTTAGTCAAAATCTCGAATTGACTCGTTGATTGAAAATAGAGTTCAATCAGATTTAGCTTGAAAAATTTTCAATGGTCTCGAAATTTTTTTTAATTTGACTTATATTTTTGAGTAAATTTTAATTGAATTTCTGGATAAGGTTAGGAACTACTACTCTAATAATACTAATAATAATAATAACAAAATCCCAATGCATGAATAGCAATGAAATTATAAAAATCCCTAAATTAATTAAAAACTTAAAATAAAAGTACTTCAACATAAAATGAATATTAATATAAATACTTCAACAGAGAACATAAAAATGAACATTAATAAAAGTCTTCCAGGAACCTATGTGTTGTGCTAGTGCCCAATATGGGTGGGTGGATTATCTGGATTTTGTATATAAATTATAATACACTAAATTAGTAAATTACCACAAAAATAATTTCTCAACTGTCTCCAGTCCGTTAGGCAGAAAGATGAGTGCCACTCGGGTTATCCAACCTGCCACATGAGCCCTATAGCTTAGTTGTTAGTGTCTTCTGTTGTGTTTCTTTACTACCTGTGATTTTCCTGCCTACCATGCTCTACTTATCATTAATAAAATAAAAGCCTTTCTATTTTATTTTCTGATTATTATTTATTTCAAGCATCTCACTACTTGCCCCCTTTACGATACTGCCCAAGTGTATAAGTCCACAAAAGTAGCGTTCAATACTATCGTTGATTTTTTTTCTTTTTCATAGACATAACGAATCACCGAAATTTCTATTGAATCACTTTTTTTGTCTTTTTGAAAATATTTTTATTTTTTTTCTTATTTTTACTTTTTTCATATTTTTATTATTATATATTTTTTTTAGAGGCATTGCTTTTGTATGTTCATTTTCACATTTCTTTTGTGCTTTTTTTTTTTTTAAAAAAAAATTTAAGATAAAAAGTTAGAATGATTGAACTTGGAATGGGGTTAGAATAATAGACCCAATATGTGGAAGGAAAATATTGGAACTGGACCATCACCTTTTTTGTCCATTTACAACAAAGCTTTTTCTTTTTGTAAATCTAATTATCGATCATCATCCCTTTATCCTCATGTAATTTATTAATAAAATAATTTTATTAATACATAAAATTATTTTAATTTTTTAAATGAATTTTATTTTTAATACAATTATTATAAATAATGAATAAATTACATAGCAACATCGTACTACAATTTTATTAAAGAATTCAATATTCGGTTATATCCGACATTAACCTTTCTAAAAAGTATGTAAGTGGCCATTTAATTTGCTTGAGCAGTTGATATGAAAGTAGTCTCCCACATATTTTTCAAAAGCAAAAAGGATATATATAATTTGGTGCAATGATATGAGATTCCAGTAGCAAAGCAACCTCTGAATTATTAGTAGCTGTGATTGCAGAACCCTTTTCATATACTCATCGTTTTAGCTATGGCGAACCATGCATGCTAGCAACTATGTGAATTTTACATTTAAAAATTGAGTGTCTTTATTTGAAATGAAAGTTTATTTAGATTTGTGTTCAAAGTAATTCTTTTATTTTTTAAATTATCTTTTGTTACACAAACTGAAAAGATTTACATATAATATACTCGAGCAAATTTAAATTTATATTCAGTTCCCATGATTAAATAATAAAAACTTAAATAGTTGAACAAATTTTGTGTAAAAAGAAATAATTTTCTCTTTATATATACATATATATTTACTCGAGTTATAAAGAGGATGAAGAAATTAAACTTTAAAATACTAAAATTTCAAGAAAAGTAGATAATTCAACTTTAAATATTCTTTTAGTGCTTCAGTTTGTAGTATATGGCAAGAAATAAATAGAGTTATTTCTTATTCTTCATAGCCAAGTGTAGCTAGAGCATACCGTATACAATTTTGTCCAAATTTACTAATTTTCAAACTCCTGAAGTGCTAGTCCGTGGTTGGACTCTTTATAGCTTTTAGTTATATTTGTTGGTTATAGTAATAAAACCTTTTGGTTTATTTACCAAAAAAAAAGGTACATAATTAACTCAATTAAGGCTGGAGTGTGTTAAGTTTCTAATTATGTTGCATGTAAATTTCAGTTGGATTACGTTTTTGCTTTTTGAGCATGTTTTCACATTTCGAAAATTCTATTTTTTTTTTCACATTTTCTTATTTATATTTTATAAAATATTATTTCTCTATGAAACGTTTTTCATTTTTCAATTTTCTCACGTTCGTTTTGTATAATTAATAATTGTGAATGTTTTTATTTTTCTTTTAATGGAAAAGGTTTTGCATGATTTCAATTTTTGGGATTATTGATAATACCCCAATTCATATAAGGTTAGTTGTTGAAAGATACTAGACAATTGGGATCAATCTTAACTGTGAAATGTGAGAACTTGAGAAAGAACTAGTGAACGCAGTACGTGGGGAAGGCATTAGTTGGGAAGGCATTACATCGAATTTCATGGTTTTGGTTTTGGAAAGCATTTATGATAAATATTGGGGGACCCAACTATTCCTTTCTATCGTTCTACCTAAAAAAATTCAAATTTTACATTCAAGCTACTTACTTAATGGCTAAGAAATTTACTTATTTTTAGTTTTTAAAATTTAATTTGTAAAATTATTATATAAAAATAATAAATATTTTTAAATATATTAGATTGATATAAAAATGTATTTTGAAGATTATCAAAAATTTTTTGAATATATTCTATTATGTGGTATTATCGATCATATAAGTCTTTTGAATGAGTTTGATTAAAAAAAAAAAAAATCAGTAACAAACTATCTACCAATCACATTCAAAAACAAAAATCAAATGGTTGCATGAAGAAATCCAGTTACAGTTCCACCAAGAGAGACCAAAACTCCCATAAAATTAGACATATATTACCTACAAAAAAATATAAAAATAAATAAATTTAAAGCTATATATTTGGATTTTATTAGAACAATAAAATAAAAGTCAAATTCATATAAATAAAATGAGAAAACAGAAGTTTAACTCACAAATCTAGTTATAGATCAATAAAAAAAGTTCATAATAAAAAAATTAATAAAATACCAAAAAATAAAAAAACTAAAGAAAAGAAAAGATCTACTTTTTTTGTTCCAAAAAATTATTCACTATTTTTTATTTTGATGTCCGTAAATATATGCTCATTTTATTAATTATAATTAATTTTTTAATTTATTTTTATTAATTATGATACTAGTAAAATATATTTATTTTTTCATTACATATTATTAAGAATATAAATAAAAAAGTGCATTATAAATTGTGAGTTGATAAAAAATTAAATGTAATTTTGTAAGTACTATGAAAAATAATAAATGGTAACTTTTTTTTTTTGAAAAGAGAAATATAAACAATAATAAATCTGATGTAAGATTTTATCCATATTAACCAAAGAGGCTTTAGTTTGAGAGTATCTACTGAAAGAGAAAGAAAAAAGAGAGAACTTTTTTTACTTTCTAAATTTGAATATAAAACCATATTTATTTTGCATAAATAAACTCAAAATATACTCTTTATCCTTAAATAAATAATAATAATAAAAGAATTAAAGCTGCATGCACATGAAACAGGCATAGACATTTAAGGATATCTCTGCTTTTTTTTTTTTTTTTTTTTTAAAAAAAAATTTCATGTTTTTGAGAAGTAAAATTATTTTCCTGCTTCTTGGCCCATGTCTTTACATCATGAAGCACAAGATAGTCATTCGTCATGTACAGTTCTCTGGATTATACGGAAAATTGGGAGTTTTGTCTTCTTTACAAATGTCAGGCTACATCGCCACTGAGTGGCTGAGGCCATGTGCACAGCTAATAACCAACTCAATTGTCCCCTGTAAGCTGCACCAGTGGCAAAAGGCATACACGTCAAATTTGAGCCATTATCCTTTTTTAATTAATAATGAATTTTTTTTCACTTTTTTAATTTATTTTTTATGTTAAAAAATTAAATTGAATTTAAAACTTATATATAAGTAGATCTATATGTATTTATATATTTTTAATTTTTATTATAAAAATTACAAAATTATCGTTTATGGGTATATATTCTCTTTTAATAGAAACTTTGTATTTTTTTTATATTCTTTAAAGTACTAGAGATGCAGTTTTAGACAATAAATATTAAGTTTTTTAAATATTCAAGTTATCAAATTCATCAAAAGATATTGTAAAAAAACAAATTATACTATTTTATAGCTAAAGAATACTAATAAATTTTTTATTATTACAAATTAAAAATTATTATAATTTAGGGTTAATTGATCATTACATACTTTCTACTCTTTATCCATATTGTTTGACTGGAAAAAAGTCCCCTGTCCATGAAACTTGAATTGATTGTCTAACCCATCTATAAGAACCCATCTCATCAATGCCCAGAGAAAGAGCTCAAATAATGCTAGATAGACGATGAGCAAGACAAAAACGTAATGTGATTTTTTTCTCCACAGGGGAGCTGATTTTGGTTTATCTTTTGCTTGGGATAGAGGATACAGGAAGGTGTTGCTGGAATGGATAGTCAATCGTGCTCACTGGTGGTGAATACGTGCTGTACTGCTGGTTAACGGGGCTTCATGGCCGAATCAACAGATTGCTTTGCAGGCCTTGGAACTGTGCGGAAGCAGGCTTGTTTACTGTGAGGCTGATCCCATTGCGCATTGCGTGTCTCATTATAAGAGCAATTTAACAATTTGCACTCTTTTTCCTATGTATCCAACAGTAATAATAATAACAAATGAATACAAATAAGATTTTTTCCTTTCTAGTACAATTTTAAGTGTGCTATAAGAAAAATTAAGGAAAATTTTATTTTTAGGGGTGGGTTTCAATCAGTTCGCTTTGATTTTAAATAAAATCTAAAATCTAACATTTAAAATATTTTAAATCAAATAAAATCAAATAATATTTAAAACTGAATAGAATTCAAATGAATTATTTCAATTTGATTCAGTTCAATTTTTTAGTTTTGAACTATTTTAAGGCCTAATATTTTGAGAATTTTTTACACCATATTGAACTTGATTTCATTGGATTTTTATTAAAAAAAATTAACTTTAAGAAAATTATTTATAAACACACAAATTTATAAAAAAAAGATCAACATATTATCTAAAAATTAATTTTCACCTAAAATATATTAACTGTAGATAAATTTTTTAATGACAAAGATACTAATTTTGAGTCAAGGAACAAAAAAACTACATCATTTTTAGATGAACCCAAACAAAAATCCATAAGCTTAGCGGAAGAAACTCTAATCTAACTTTTGTTCAAAATTTGTTAACTCGTCCCTCGAAGCTATTTATTTGAAGTTGTAAATCCCAGCTATGAAGCATAATAACTCAAAGATTCTTCTTTAAGTGTGGGTTCCTTAGAAAATAACAGCTATGAATAATACTTAATCAATTATGAAGAAAAAGAATTTGATTTGCTTTATATCAGATAACTCTGGCTGCGACTTCCGAATATACTTTAATGCCTTAGATGACAAATTTCCAAAAGCTTGAGGACTATTCTCTAAATTATTCAAACCAAATTCACAGCTCCGGCACTCTTCTTTCTTGATTCCTCTTTATTAGATGAGGAAAAATCAATTCTTTCTCCCAACTTTCCACAAATATATCAAATTCCTCATTAAATAATACCTTTTACTCAATATTCTATATAAAAATTAACTGTAGAGTTCCCATTTATCCAGGCGTCACAATGTAACCCCGGAAGCTGGAACTTCGTTGTTCCGCATCACCTCCTCCAAATCCCTCGCACACATTATCATCATAATTTCCGTTTCTCCGAAAGTCAGAAGAAGAATAAGAAAAATCAGAATGATTTTCTCGTGGGTCACAACTCCATCAAACAGCAAAACAAATCTCCATTACATCTTCCTGTGCTCGACTCCGAGTTCCACAGCTCAGTGGTTCAGTACTGACTCGATTCCGCCCGAGTTCTCAGGCCAGAACGCGTACGATATCTTAAGAGTTCCTGAAACCAGTTCGTTCGCCAAAATCAAAGCCTTGTTCCGGAAATTAGCCAAAGAAACTCACCCGGACGTCGTCATTTCCGGTTCAAACAACGATTCCTCCACCTCTCATCGTTTTATTCAAATCCTTGCCCCGACGAGGTGCTCTTCATCTATTGATTTTTTTTATACTGAGAATTTATCTATAGAATTTTGAGATCGTTAAGTTAGTTTGATTACAATACAATTTCTGTCTAGTATTTCTACTTCTATTGCGATAAATGTATTATTTGTACAGACAGTCTACAGCATTCATTTGCTTTTCATGTTTAATCGATAAAATTAGACCTTGTTTGGTTGGCAGAGGCTAGAAATGGAATCCCATGCATTCGTCATTTCTTATGTATGGATGGTCAAAAATATTTATGGTATATGATAATTATCACATTCTAAATTTTAAAAATGTGGAATTGTTACTCCGTGGGTTACCTATTACAGTTTTAAAGTTGAACCAATCCTAGGAATAACTACTCTATTTACATTCTATTCCATTCCTTGCACCAAATGAAGCCTATATACACGTTATACCCCTGTTTTGTTAATGGGAATTGAATGCAATTCTTGGAATAGGATTCTATTTTCATTTTTGTTTCACAAAGACACTAATTTTTTTTACTTTTTTTTTTAATCTCTGATTACTTTGAAGTTTTGTTGAAATAATATCTACTTTTAAATATAGTTTTAAGGGATACAATCAAATTATATTTAATTATTTGACAAAGAACTTGGAATAGAATTTTTTGAGTTTATGCATCCATTTCTGTTCCCATTCCGTTTCCAAGAGTTAACCAAACTTGCTCTAAATGTGTTTTGTTAAATGGGCAATTAATATTTTATGAAGGAGCTAATATTTTCAGCTGTCCAACAAATTTGAAATTTTTTGAGTACGTTATACACAAACAATGTGCTTGTACTATGGGTGATGGTATTGTTATTATTATTATTATTTTTTTATGTTGCTGCAAGTGTTTTTGGTGTTTGACTAGAAGTGTTATCAATGTTCAATAATGAATTACAGATTCTTTCAGACTCTGAGAGGCGAGCCCTCTATGATAAGTATCTGATTTCTCAGCGAAGAGTTGTGCAGAAATGTTCTGGAAAATGTTCAAGCTTATACGTGTATGAATCCCAAATGACTATGAGTGAATAGATGGAAGTTGTTGAATGGTTGAGATGGTATAGATTGGCTATAAATGATATATTATTAGAGAAGAAAGTTGCGGTCGGAACAGGCTATTTTGATGTACTCGAACTGATTTTTATTCAGCCATACATGCAGCTTACTACGGCCCTGTGATTGAGTCTATGGATCTTCTTCCTGACCGATTTGAGGCAGAGGAGAGGTCTGTTTATGAAACTCCCGAGGTTCTACACTTGGTTTCAGGATGTGATCTTTTTGGGATGGTCTGCCTTGTCAATCATGTTCCTGAATTATCATCAGCTTGCCCTAAAAAATTAAATTATTTTACATCTACTGGTTTGGGTGTCTGTGAATCTATTCAGAACACAAGCATCTTCATGAAGTCTAATGAATAGAATGATTTTGGATTGTCTCAAATGCTTCCGAGGAATATTTCTAGTCACATGTCAGGTGCATATAAAGATTTGGAATTGCACGTTGGTGGAAGGGTGGTTGCTGTGGCCACCAGAGTTCCTCCTAAAGGCCAATATAATGGAGTTCAGAATGAAGATGCTCAAGATCACATGCATGTTTTTCGTAATTCAGATGGTAAGTCTATGAATAATAGAAGAGGGATTTCCCATGATTGCACTTGGGGTGGTGCAGTTGGATTGAACATTCCACTAGGAACTATAGCTGGATTGGGGACCAGTTCCGAAGAGGGATCATGCTTTGTCTATGATAGGAGTGGTACAAAAACCCATGTCATAGTAAAACATAGAACTTTGCTGGTTTGTAATATTCTCCTGCCTGTATCTTTTTTTTTTTTTTTTGATTTATACATATTCGGCTTAAATTGCTATGCTTTAGCTCGATAATGTGAGAATAGTCTCTATTGATATTTATTATTTGAAAGTTCTCAGGTGAAGCATATGCACTGATATGGAGTGGGAGATGAAGTTTCTGTTTGTGAATGTAGGTGCAGTAGAGCTCGATTGCCACCAAGCAAGTAAGCAGTGCAATTTCAGTTATTCTGCAGTGGGGGTTAAATTAATTGGTATACTTGAGATGCTGCACAAAAATCCTTACCCCATTTGTTTTTGATTTGCTGAGTTGAATATGTTGTGCCTTAGATCCTGTCTACTTCAGGATTAAGTTTTAGTTAGTTGAGTTAGAGTTTCCTCTTCTGATGAATTTTCTGGAGTCTGTTTAGTATGTTTGCTAAGGAATACAGGTGTTAGCCTTCATTTATTAATTGGCTCGTTCAGGAATTTACAGTTTGCACATACATGAATTATTTTACCTTCCATTGTGTTTGCTCCTCTGCAATTATGGACTTATGATCAGCAGCCTTAGCTCTAGCCTTAGAATGCTTTTTTTCAATTATCTGTCACTATGTCTTATACTAATATTATGAAGATTCAGCTTTTACGTTCTGTGTTGGTCTGTGTCATGCCCTGTGAAGTGGTTTGAAGCTTCCTTCTTGTTGTTGCATATGCGAGTTAAAGGTGATAACAATATGCAACTAATAGTCTCGTCACAGGAGATCTCATAGGAATGCCACATGAAATCTTCCTTCTCACTGAGGAATATTTTCCATTAATTTTCTCATACTGAATGGTTGCTGCAGATTTTGGCTGTTTGAGTCTCGTTGTGACATGCATGACATTGGTGGTTGGTATATTGAAACGTTTGGTAGAGATAGAGGTCGGACAGTACCATCACAAAGGTATTGGGATGGTCTTGATGGCAGTGAACAATATGACAAGTAAGTCTATGACATGTAGTCTTCAGGAAAATTTAAGCTTTTCAACTATAGAGTATCTTCTTAAGTATCATGATTAATCTATTATTAACGGCAGGGGGTTGACTTCTATACTTGTGGCCCTTAACAACTGTTGAGTCAGACATCAAATTTTTACACAGATGATAGGTCTAGTTGGAATGCTAGAAATTGTTTGAATTATAAAAAAAAAAAGGCTGAGGCCTTTTAATACTGGAATTGGTTTACAAAAGTTGAGTTTAAAAAAATCCACTAGTTCTATTGTTCTATGCCTTCACTATTAAACATAAAATTCAGGAAAAAGAAACTCAAAATTCACAATTAAAAAAACACATTATTTATATGATTATTGTTCTATATCTACACCTTCACTATTAAACATGAGTTCAATTTATTTTATTTATACTGCTTAGCTTATAAAATGTTGGCTTTTGATGGCCATGAAAAGTGTCCTTTGATGTTATCACTTTCCCCATCTTAGTTATCATCAATGAATATTTGAGATGACCCTCTGAAATATCAAATTTTCTGTTTTTGGCTTGTATACAGGTTCTTGAGTTGGTAAAAGAACAGAAGGAAGCATTGAAAATATGTAATTGCAGTAAATTTATTATAGTTTAACACAAACACTGCTGCTTTTTCCTTCCTTATAATGTCAAAGCGCTACATTCATGAAATTTTGAACTGTCATTGATTTTCGTTTCCATGAAAATTTCAACAAGTCTCTCTTATCATTTATGTGATTGCAGGAGACTCTACCTGGCGATGTATTTACTTGCTCTTGCATGCAGAACATTAGATCTTGAAGAAGCAAAAAGAAGGAAACGAGCTTTCAACGATATTGTTGGAGGTCAACTGTTCAGAATTCTCCATTGGTGTAAGAAACTAGTTAAAGAGTGACAATACGGGCCTTTAAGATCAAATCTGCTTCAGCAGTCTGGCTTGGTTAAGTACTTTGTTTTCAAGGTTGAAGGATGCATTGTTAGTGTTCAATACCATTTAATTGGCCAAGCAATTGCACTAGCAAGTAACAATACTATATGCAAGATGACTTGTGGGATATGCAGCAGGCAGTTCTTCAGAATCTCGGCGCAAGAACTGTGTTTAAGATGAGAGCCATCTGAAACTATGAATGATTGGGCTCGGGATATTTAAATTGTTTGTTGTGAGATTGAAGAAATAAAATAATGATCTTGCTTTACTGTTAAATTATCAAGATCATTTTGGATGCCAGTGATTTCTTCAGAATCCATCATTATTAATCTTGCTATTGCAGATGACTTCGTCGGCGGACAGAGAACAAGTTTCCATGGAATGCTGCTAATTGCTAACTAGATCTACGCAGATGACTAATTGGATATTTTCAAAGGCATAGCTTTCCTGTCGTGTCTGCTCATTCATCCTGAGAGCACATCTTTTTGCAACTTTTAAGTTATTCTCAGGCATTGTTCATTGGTCATGCAAGGGAGCAGTGATATTCCTGGACCTCTATGTTAATGTAAATAGGTTTACAAATAGGTCTTGGCAGTTCGTTTGCATGTGGTTCACAGCATCTTCTCTGGGAGGAAATTAATGGTATATTAAGAGCAATTAATTGCATTAATATAGCTTTGCAATTACTGCTTTTATGTCAGTCATATGTGTATTTTGTTAGAATAGGTTCAATTGAAAACTTTTCCATACTTTTTCTTCCCTTTAAAGGACTTTATGCATAGGTGATGAAACTGGCATGTATTCTCCTTGAAGTCGATCAAGGTGTTGGTTTATTTTCTCTCCTGCATATCGTTCTTGTTTCTTTCTCTTGCAGGTGCTTGTCTCTTCTTGTTTCTAAAAATCTGATTTTTATATGAACAAAAAGACTTAATTTTGAACATAACCTTGTGCCTCAGTGGGCCCAGACTACAAATATGTGAAATCAAGGATAACTCACACCTCATCTTTTTTCCCTATTTAAGTAGATCCTCCCATTTGCAGTACTGCCCACCTGCCAACGCACGATAATATCTATCTCTGCAGTAGACTGGTCTTCCATCAGCAGCCTTGGCAGCAGCTGCTGCCAAATCATCATCAGCCTTAACGTCCATTGGCAAATTGAGCAACTCCTCCTTACTACAATATGTACAAGAAAGTGTAAGGATATAAACCAGCGTGCACATGGGAATTGGAATCCTTGTACTCATACCTGACATTATACTTTGAATTGATATTTGAAGCTGGATCATTCATTGGGCTCATTTTTGTGGCTAAGTTGTTTTGAAAGAAATTCTCCACTGGTGTGGCGAAGGTAAACAGTATCATTGATGTAACAAGTAGTGCACCTGTTCCAACCAGTATCTGTTTCAGCATTTTGATGGCTGGTTTAACCTGGAGGCAGAAATTGTTTTAGAAATCCCGATTCTTATTAAAGAAGCTTAGAACTTTATCACCTGCTGCATTAGAATTCAGGACAAATAAGTAGAATTGTCTACTCTATACACTCTACATCATCAGATAGAGTAGTGTTTGCTTGCTTGGTATTAGGAGTACTGCACTTTCTTCTGTACGTTTGTGCATGGCAGGTGCATACTTGTTCCTGCACATATTTATGTGTGCAAGTAGGCTTGACTTCTTATTTCAGAATATTCATGTTCCTTTAAAACCTTCACTTTTAATTCTCTTAGCTTATGTTATGTTGCGCTTATGTGTGAGGTATCTCAGATTGTCCAGTTTAGAACATAATCTTTTGCTGTTTCATTTCGTCATGTGCAATATCATGAATTGGATGGTCACATGCATTCTTACCTTGTAAGAGCCCAACAGTCTGTCACGAGCTAGGACCTGCCAGGTAAACAAGAAGACAAGTTATTAGTTTTATCGTATCTGCTTGTGCTTGACATTTTATGAATCTGCAAAGCAGAATGAAAGACTGTTGATATGTCTCTCCTTAGTTTCTGTAATCAATACATCTATTCATCTCTGGTAGAACATTTCTGAAAATTGTAATGAAGATTCTTGGTAAGCTTTTATTCAATGTTCTAATCTGTTTTGGCCTTTTTGTCTTCACAGGTTGTAACATTTTTACTTGTCTGACATTAGATCTCAGTTTAAAGACAAGGTAATTGAGCTCTTGCCATCAGAATGCTAAAGGAAATTTTGGTTTCCAGCTGTAGCAAACTGGTAACTTGAGCTTTTACTATACTTATCTATATTCTTATATGTTAAGGCGTGCTAAACTGATACTAAACATTTTTATTCTCTATGCCACTTCTTTTGATATTTCTTTTTGTGCGATAATCTTATTGCTCTATCTCTCTCTCTCTCTTTCTAAGTATAAACCTATCATGATGCCTTGATACCATCTGGTGAAGGAAAATGCATAATCAGAGAGAGGGAGATAGAGAGAGAATGCTTACCTCTGGTGGCTTTACCCACATCTGTCCATCATACCATCCACTCTCTTCATATGGAATGACTGCTGATAAAAGTCTATCTCCAACGTAACTCCATCCCTTCCATACCCATGACGCAATGAGTTAACATCTAATACTTTAAGAGAAGTTAATAACTACTAAAAGAAATATTATGAATTTATGACCAATTAAAGATAAAAATATCAATCACTAAAATGACAGTACATCAATTTATAGATTAAGTAGTTGCATTAACAACGCATATTATGTATAAGTGGTTTTTATTAAATCCCTGATCTGGATGCTTATATTTTATCATGCATATTTTATCAACCAGCCTCAAACGAGTAAAGTTATTTGATGGTTTTAAGTGAGAATAGATTTTGTTTGACTATTTAAGTTTCCTTCGTTTTGGAGTTTTGGTATAGCTTTGTGTTAAGAGTATGTTTAGTGCAGACAAATTACTTTGCCCCTATAAGAAAATACTGCAACCTGCCATAATGCCATTTGTAATAATTGTTCCTCTTATACAAGTAATAATTTTGTGATCGACTGACTCTGCCTTTACCTTTGTTGGATGAATCAGATGGTCTGATGCCTGTATTATGTACAATTACAAAATTGAGTATGGATTTGTGATCTCTCGTGTAACAGTGTCTTCAAATTCATCACAACCTTACATTGGTGTTGGTCAGTCAATGAGATAAATGAACTTCAATATGTAGAAAAGTTCTGCAACCTCTCATGGTTTCTGTACCAACAGGGAAAAGGCTATTTTTTATAGGCTCAAAAGGTAAATTTTTCCAGGTCCTGAAGGTCATATAAACAAGATGAAAGATTTTAGGTATGCAAAGGTGCTTCAATTACATCTTGGTTGTGGCATATAGGGAAAATATCATTTCTGGTGCGCAAATATGTAAGAAAAAAGTATTCAGCAATGAAAATCATTTTGGGATAAGCATTATTGGAAAGAGTGATGAATAATTAATAAATTGGAGCCTGGTTTCTTGACCCATGCTCATATTTGTCAGCATATGTGCTATGTCTTAGAATCATATAATTGAATGTTGCCTGAACCAAGTGTCTAAGTAGGTGCTTATGTATATGGTCAAACCAAATTCCGCTCGTAATATAATGAACTTAATGAGAAACAAGATACGACTGTGATGTTCGTACCAGATAAATTCTGAGGACGATTAATGACACAAGGAGTAGAGTCCCCGTTCCGGCAGCCAGCACAAATCTTAATGGCTCCTGCAAATTTAGCGCTGATAATCAAGCTGTAATATCTATTATGGGACAAGCAGGTTTTTCTTGATTTTTATTTGCAAAAGAGGTCGTTTTTTTAGCTTACCCTTTGAGGATTGAAACTTGCAGCAGCAACTGGAACACCAAGAACTGTGAAGGTTACTAAAAAGAGACCCCCAAGACGAAGAAAAAGAGGTCCTGGAGCCAATTCACCCCAAGAATACAGGGGTCCATCTTTCAGAGATGCGTACTCGTTCACCTACCAGAAACGGAAATGAAAAAAAATTGTATGAATAAAGTTCTGTGTTATTCCAGAAGTGAAGATTCACCTGAATCAACTACAGCCTGTGCAGGCCTATAATATGCCTTTACTCTGCCATTCCATTTTCCATATCTTTCTTCATGTGTCAGTAGATTTTAGCAGAATTTATGGGGCTATATTATACTGCGGGCCATATGTTGTTATGTTTCTCAATACACACGAGCACATAAACGCTAGACGGACACCGAAACACTACCATATTTATTTCCCAACTCATGTAGACAATCATGCATGATTTCATAAAGTAGACATACCGGTCTCTGTTCAAAAGGGATCTCAATTTCCAATCCAGGATCCCAGCTTCGACCTGGGAAACTGCTTCTACCCCCATCTGTCTCATCCTTCAAGGCCTTGACAGAAACCGTGGAAAATGGTTTCTGAGCTAGATGGTACCTAATGATACATGAACTGTAGCTACTTCCAAGTTGGTTTTGCCGTGGACTAGGAATTAAAGAGCAATAGACATTTAGCCTGAGCATTTAATTTCTGCTCAAATTGCAACTGGTAGTTGCAGCAACCAAATCTAAATAAATTTTCCTCTTCAGTCCTTGGTATGGAAGATATAAGCTTTTTGAGTTCTCTAGTTGAACCGATGGCTGCTAATTTCTTTATGACCATGCATAATTTACGTGAACGAAAACAACAGACACATCGTTTTCATCTATTTCTTTGAAGCAGAGGATTCTGAAGACAGGAACCCCCTAATTAGACTTGTTGAGGACAAAAATATTAATCCACAAGTGAGACTGCAATTGTGGACCCATCAGATTATGGATCTGTTCATGCTATCTTGTGTGGTTGGATGGGAGGACTAGCTTGCGCAACGTGGCAGTTTCTACCTTGCACGAAATTGTGTGTGTGCTGCTCAGGTTTCCACGGGTTTGAGAGAGATCAGAAATGTCGTTTTGTTGTATCTAATTGGATACAAGCGTTGTCGTTTTCCTTTCAGTGAATTACTTAATCTATGTCCGTATTACATAATACCAACTACAGTAATACGTTCAGTGGTGGGATACGAAAACTAATCACATACGATATGAGGATTATATTTAGGTAGGGCGGTTAGATGATTTAAGTATACTCGTGATTGAGTTTATCTCGTTAAAAAGTTGAACCAAACTTGTCTGTTAATTAAAAAAATAAAATTTAAATTTAATTTAATATATTTTCATGAATAATTTTAGATATTTCTAGCTTCGGTTTAAAAGTTTATGAATAGTGTGAAATAAAATTTTAGTTTTAAGATTATATTTTATTTGATATTTATAAAAATAATTGTATCACAAGTATACGTTGAATAAGAAATAAAAAAAATTATAAAATTAACATTATTACATATTACTAAATAAAGATATAATTATGAAATAAAATTAATAGCAGAATTATGTAATTTTTATCAATTAATTAGGCTTGTAAATAGGTTCAAACTTGATTGATAATAAATTAAGTTTAAATAATAATTTTAAAATTGAGTTTGAAATAAAATCAATAAATTAAATTTATGGATTTCAGCCCTGTATTTAGGAGTAAAAAATTGCTATGAGGACTGGTTTCGCTTATGCTCCTCAAAATTTATTCTAGAACCTTTATAACTGAAATCTTGCAGCCCAGTTTCAAAGGAATTTGGAATGAGATTAAGGGTTTTGGTTCGGAGAATAGGACCTTATTTGATTTAGTTAATGGTTAACGTACCAAATATATCATTGAAATTTCATCCAAATTATCCCTTAACAGTACTTTTACACACTATTATTCTCCTATTTAACTCATTTCTTCTTATATATGCTACAATAAGATGAACAAATAGAATTATACAATTAAAAAACCAGACTCGGATGTACTTCATTAAAAATACAGTTTCTCCCAATTTTAAAATCTTTAAATCCACAAATTTCAAAAATATAGTTTCACTTTGACGCAATATTATTTTTGTGAAGTAATAATTTTACTCGTTTATCCAATTGCAGCAAATATAAAGAGAAATAAGTTAAACATTAGTATAATAGTGTATAAAAGTACTGGTAATAGGTAATTTGAGCGAAATAATACAAGTTTAAGGATAAATTTGATGAAAAGTTCATGTTATTTTTTATTGTCACTTTGAGACAAGTTGAGGAGTGTATTTAATATTTTAGTCAATTATTAATATAATATATTTTTTATTGGTATATCTGAAATGTAACCCCACCTTATATAGTTTCTTATTTATATTTTCTTCTCAAGTGTAATTCATTTACTTATTTTCAAAGGAAGTATAGAAATAGAAATCACCCATTTTCTTAATTTTAATTGTCACACAACTTTGTATTATGGTTTTCAAAATTAGACCAAATTAGCCGGTTTGATTAATAAAATCGAAAATCGACTAATAATTTGTTCAGTTCAATATTAAAAATTATCATCCTAAAAACTAATCAAATCTGAAAAAATCGACCAAAATGAGAATCATATCAAACTAATTTAACTTAAAAACAAATTATTTTTGTAAAAAAATTTAAAATTACACTATTTTACTTAAATTTTAAAAAATAATTATCATTATTTTATTATATTATATATTTTTTAATTTTTTAAAGTATTATTTATAAATTATTGAAAAAATAAAAAATATTTTATTGAACTAAACTGATTAAACCAATTAAACTGAAAATCAGCTGAGGACTCTTTCGATCTCCTGTCCGGTAGCTATAGGTTGCTGAGCAGAGCATCCACATTCAACACCAATTTAGGATGAAAATTATAAAATGAGCGCCTTGGTGGCCTGTGACTTGGCATATGAGTTCACTATCTCTATTATTTTGGAAAAGGTGTCTGCGCATGCAATTCTTAACTTCCAATAATCTTCTAATGCAAATAAAATATATTCTATAAACTCGCACTACCTCTATTATTTTGGCATATGAGTTCAAGCTCTCAATTTTCTTTTTTATTAGTTTTTTCATCTAATATTTAATTCTAATATAATATTACAAAGATTTATCATATTTAGTTAACTTTTAATCTCATCTAAAGTAGTAGAGATTTGGCACAAAACGGTTTAAATTGAAAAAATTGACTGAATCAAATTGATTTATTTTTTAATTTGATTGAAATATGAGTTTATTTTGATTTTGATGATTTCAATTCAGTTTTTAATAAAAAAAATTTTATCGAATCAAATTAGATCAAATTTATTTAAAATCAAATGAGAATAGGTCAAATTTATATTAAATCAAAATAATTTAAATCTATTAAAAATATATTATTTATATTAAAATATTTAAAAATATCTTATAAGAATGATTATTTATATTAAAATTATTATTTTTTAAAAAAATGTAAATCAAACTATAACCAATAAAAACAAATTAGTTTAGTTTGATTTGATTTATATATTATATATTAATTTGATTTGTATTTAAGAATTTAGTTTTTTTATTATTCAATTTGATTGGTTTAATTGGATTTAAATAGAATGCATACTCCATATAAAATAGTCTATAGTATTTGATTCATTACATTTTCTGTTAAATTTTCATAAAATATCCATACTACTTTTTTGTTTTATATAAAATTTTAATTACCCTCATTTCTTTGCCACTAATCTCTCATCCACCACAATCAACTTCTGCCACAAATTTACTCTTCTAGTCATCAAAACCTCACTCAAACTCACCTTAACGTGTCTAAAATCATCCAATTCAAAGCAAGAAACATGTGAGCAATCCGAAAATGTGCCTTCCAAATGCAAAGCAACAACAGCTTCACACATTTCTGTACCCATTACTGTAAAAATGGACATACCATCTTTTGCTTAAATCATTTTCAAATTTCTGCAACTGGTCCAACATCTCTCCCAAAAGTAAATACAAAAATTTATCTCCCAAATCACCCCAAGAGGCATAAACTTTATAAATCCTAATCTGTCTTCAAGCTTTTTCTTGCACCCACTATTATTCCCATTCCATTGATTAAACTTCAATAATTAAAAAAAAAAGAATCAAACACCCAAATCCTTTAAATATGCAACATTATCAATGCCTGATATGATTTGTGTAAAACATCATAGATATTGTTGCTACTCCTTTGAAGTAGATGCTATCATCATTAACTTAGTTACCGTTTACGATGGCTTTATACCCTTCAGATAACAACCCAGATTTCTCTAACTCAATTTACAATAATTATCCATTATAAATCTTTCTAATTTTCACAAAATTTTGATATTTACAAAGTTCACAACTTAAATCAAGCTTTTTTTTTTAAAAAAAAAAAAGGTGGGGAATTGAAGAACTAAACAAAAAAAGAGAAATAAAAAGGAAGTAGAAAAAGAAAGAAACTCAAATCGAGGAGTGTCCTGGCAACAACAACAACAATAATAAGGATGCTGGTATTGCAGAACAAATATAGAGGCGAAAGAAGTAGTTTTAAAATTTTTTGATATATATTTTAATATTTATATTTTGACTAAAGGGAAAGAAAAAAAAAAAACTGTTTTTATGAAAGAAGAATTTTTTTTTAATATAACAGTTAAAATAAAAAAAGTAACTTCATATGAATGAAGGATAATTTAATTGAATATGGCAAATCACAGGTTATCATAGTAAGTAACCTATCTTGCAATTTGAGTGTCAAATTGAAGCTTAATTAAGAAAGTTAAGAGGCAAGTCCACTTATCAGCAGCAGAGCTAACAGTTGATTTGCAGATGTGATTATCCCAACAAACTAAGCAATCAAACAGAAGAAGCATAGAGAGAATCTCCCAAAAGAAAAACACAATAATAGGTCGAGAATACCTGAGGCCCACCGCTCTTTTTTTGATTTGACCCAAAGTGCACAAATAAAGAAAGAGAAATTCTATTTACCATAAAATTTAATAAATTATATTATTTATATATTTTTAATAAATTATTTTTTTATTTTTATTATTGTATATAATTTTTTATATTATTAAAATTTTTTATATCTTGTAAATTAATTAAAATTTATGTGCAATCTTTTTATATTATTAAAATTCATCACACTCGATGAATAAAACTTTTCAATATTTTATAAATTAATTAAAAAATATTTTTATTTTAAATATTAATTGATCAAATCACACTAATATTTCTATTGTATGTAATTGATACAAATATTGATATAATTGTGCTCAAAGGTAAGAAGTCTTATAAATTGATCGTATTAAAGTATTTGAATCATAATATCTTGATGATATAAATATTGTTATATTAATTATAATTAATTTAAATAACACATGATATTTGATTAATGATATTTGAATATTTTTACAAAATAGAAGATTTTTTTTAAAATTATGGATCTTATTATAGGATATTTGTTTCAAATTAATGACTCATTTTAATATAAAATATTTAGAGATTATGATGAAAGTGAAAGATGAAAATTTTAAGGTGAAAATAGGTTGTATAATTAAAAATGAGAGAAAAATGTTGCAAAAATTAAAAGGGTAAAAAAAATATAATTGTGAAAATAAATATTTAAATAAAGAAAATAGTAAAAAGAAAAAAAAAAGGCAAAGAAAAAATAAAAGTTAAATAGAATCCAACGGCCGAAGAAATCCTGTGGGCTTTAAGCGTTCTTTAAATTAAAGGCGGGTAGGTATGTCAATAAAGCAAGTAAATCGGTGATATTACTGTCGTTGGTCAAGTGCTCTTTGCCAGCTGTGTCTCTGGACATTCCTGCCCTCACTCAATAATCATAAAATCCACGTTTCCCCACTGGCAATTCCCGCCCTAGTCTTCAGCTTTCCATTTCCCTGTCCTTTCTCCTTGTTTTCGATTTTCAACCCCTCAAATCAACAAACACCTTACCATTCCATTCCATCAAAAGCAAATACAGGAAGAAGACATACATCAACCCAAAAAAAAAAAAAAAAAAAATCTTTTTCTTTCCTTCTTTCTCCGGTTTTGTGAAGCATCTCGGTAATGAAAACGAAAGCGATCAAAGGAAAATGGAGGTTGAAGCCCAAGCTAGGGTTAGCTGCCGTGTTTTTCATCTCCTGCTCTTTCTTCTTCCTCGCTGGTCTTTTCGCTTCTAATCTCATCTCTCAGGTTTCGTTTGCTTTAATTTGGTGATAAAACTTTTTATTATTATTATTATTATTTGTGGTTAACGGTGCCGTTTCGATGGCAGAATGTATTAGAAGGTAGGCAGAGAAGGCAGCTGCTGCAATCGGTCAACGAGTTTGATCTGTTGACTCCAGGGGAGACCGGAGATGATTCGATCACTTTTATTCCCTTTCAGGTTATTATTATCATCATCATCATTATTACTGTAAGTTTAAGTTAAAATTAGTGTCGATAATAGTTTTGATTTATGTGTAGGTGTTGAGCTGGAAACCCCGTGCCCTGTATTTTCCTAATTTTGCAACTGCAGAGCAATGCGAGAGCATTATTAATATGGCGAAGCCAAGACTTCGGCCCTCCACTTTGGCTTTACGCAAGGGAGAAACTGAGGAGAACACTAAGGGAATCCGTACCAGGTTTTTTTTTTTTGCCCTACATTTCAATTACTAACGTCTTGATGCATAGGTTGGAACCATTTATTTTCGCGATGTTCGTGTCCAATGACACTTAATAGGCCAGTTTTATACCACCATAGGTATATGTGTTGGAGGATGCTGTTCTTGGATTGCCTCTTACTGTCTCATATCCCTAGTGATTGTACTTGTTTCCACGCAACATAGCTTTTAGCTCACTCTTTTGTTTTCAAACAGCTCTGGCATGTTTATTAGTGCTTCTGAAGATAAAACTGGAGTTTTGGAAGCTATTGAGGATAAAATTGCTCGGGTCACAATGCTTCCCAAGGCCAATGGAGAGGTATGTTCGCAATAAAATTTGTCATTGTCAAAATTTCCATTTTTCTTCACCCTGATGTTTGCAAGTTCGGTTCATATATTCTTATGGAGTGCATAGGGGAATAAGATATTACTATGCATTACAGGCTCTAGAAATGGCATGCCAGGTGGCTTGCCAAGAGCCCTGAATGAAGCTTGTCTCAGCGGTGCAAGTGTGAGAAAATAGCTATGACTTGTCCAAAAGTATAGTTACATAACATGGATGCAATTTTTTTTTCATGTACATTTCACTAGTCCTCATATTTTAGAAGCTTTTGAAAGAAAAAAATTTCCAATTCCTGATATACTCTCTGTAATTTGTCTCTTGCCTTTTTCCTGCTGCTTTTATCTTTTTTTGGGAGCTTTGTCTATAATCAAATGAGAGTAGTCTGTATCAAAATGAAAAGGGAAAAGAGAGAGTGAAAAAGGACATTAGCCCATATAAACTTTTGCAATTTTGAGTTTACCATTGCAGTGCAGCCGCTGGTTCTGAAACTCGAGTTTCAAACTTGTGTTTCATGCATATCCTGTGTTTTAATCTATAATATTCTTGAATTCCTGCTGCAGTTGCTTTTCTTACCATGCATCATTCTAACCCTTCGTAATGAATGAATCCTGTTCATATCTATATCCATGTCAAATAATTATATTATAAAAAATATGGACCCTTTTAAGCTTCCAAACAGTCTTGCTGTCTCAAATTAACAATTTTTGCATTAAATTATTTGTTTGTCATTTGCATTGAATTAGTTAACCTTTTATTTCAGGGCAATTTTAAAATTGTCTGAGGATTGCACCCTGTTTCAGGCATTCAATGTCTTGCGCTATGAGATCGGGCAAAAGTATAATTCTCATTATGATGCATTCAACCCTGCAGAATATGGGCCGCAGAAGAGCCAAAGGGTAAATCTCATGTAAAAGCATAGATTTTTGTGCATTCTTAATCCTACAGCATCCTGTTTTGTGTAATACATGCATGCACATGAAAAATCTATGCATGGTCTTACTGTTTCGCTTTTCTTTATTTCTCAATAACATGGTTTTTATTTAGAGATGATCCACACCTCCTCTAGACCTGGACCCTACCCACCTCTTGCCTTGACAAGAATCAAACCTGATACCTTTTAATTGAAATGCCAATCTCAACCACTTGATATCCCTTTGGAGAAATTCTAAGGGAAATCCTTTATATTACTAAGTTTACATGTAGTCATCTCTGTTAAAACTTGCCATCTTTGTGTATAGACTGACAATTCTGCAATATTCAGATGACGCAGCAATTAATTACTTCTTCATCTTCTATTATGAACTATCGTCTTTGAGCCCCCTTAAATGGCTGCAAAATTTGAAAATTATGAGAGTAATAATATAAGGCATGGCATCATGTGAGCCATGCTCAGTTCAAACATGTGAAATCTTTTATGAGAACTATAGTACTTTAATTATTGATTAGGTTAGGATCATTATTGTTGAGTTAAAAAAAGTTCAAAATAAGGCTAAACCTATTTTGATAAACTTTGATGCAGGTTGCTTCGTTCTTGTTATATTTATCTGATGTAGAAGAGGGTGGGGAGACCATGTTTCCGTTTGGGGTAAGATCAAAGCGTCTTTCTCCTCTCCCTTTTGGTTGATGTTATTTGCCTTACATATATAGACATTTATTCGGACTTTGTTCT
>CATIWR010465959.1:0-39570 GCA_949677035.1 Omphalea diandra | reverse complement strand
ATATATATATATATATATATATATATATATAACTCAAACAATAAATCGAGCTTAGATCTATCAGCCCTCCCCCTCTGTTTCAACTACAGATCTCCTTTCAAATTTTGGAATCGGATCATAAGCCAAGTCATCTTAAAAAATTTAAGTCATTCAACTAGTATGAAACTAATCAATATATGTGATTATATCTATTCATAGATCCTATGTGATTATATCTGTACATAGACCCCATTTGTTGAGAAATTTTAACATAAATTCAACCCACATAATTGATAGATTTTTATTATAAATTTTTTTAAAAAAATTTCCTTCTAATTTAAAAAAAATTAAAGATTTGTAATTATGAAAATTTTTCTTTTTTTATATTTTGCAACTGGAAATATTTGAATGATTAATCCATAAATAATATGGCAGATTGAATCTACTTAAAACTTTCTAGCATATTTGTAATCAAATCAGTCAACAGTTAGATAAATTTAAATGCTATTTTAGAAGCTAAAACTAAACATTGAAAGCTCCTTTTTTTTTTTAATTAAGGATAAACTAATAAATTTTTGCCAATGAAAATTAAGGCGGATGTATTGGATTAAGAAGTTTAAAGAATTTTAAAAATTAGATGATATTCAATAATAATTTTTAAAGATTTTTTAAAATCAAAATAATGAATTATTTAGATTTCGTTTGTTTCACGAAAAATAACTTGTCTGAGAAAAATATTTTTTGAGAAAAATGGTTTCTGAGAAAATATTTTCTGAGTAATATATTTTATAGTGTTTGAAATACATTATAAAAAATATTAATTTTCTTTTGATTTATAAGATTATCAGTAAAATTTAGACTATAAATATTTTTATATTTATACTATTTATATTTTTAAAAAATTGAAAATTAAGAATAATCTAATCTAACATTATCTAAAACCTGAAATGATCTAAAATTTTTTCTATTTATTAACCCACTGACTCAATTTAATTCACCACACAACATAATCTAAAATTGATGAAATTGATTGAGTCTGTTTACCACCTTAGTAATGCCATATAAACTTTTACGCTTAACACCGGATCATGCATCTGCCTTTTGATGTAATCATGTATTTATATTTTATTAATAAATAAAAAAATCATTATCTATATATATATATATAAGATAACATCTAAATTTCGATTCTTAATACTCGGTCATAAAGCAGCCTCGTATCTAAACATGCATTTATTAATAAATAAAAGATTTATATTTTTCTTAAAAAAAATTTTATCAACTCCAGGCATTCACCGACGGGGTGGTGGCGCAGTTGGCTAGCGCGTAGGTCTCATAGCTTCTGAGTTATCCTGAGGTCGAGAGTTCGAGCCTCTCTCACCCCATTTTTCATACGTATAGATGTTCTCTCACCGATTCCTTTTTTATTTTTCTTCATCTTTTTTCATTACAAATTCAAATGCTGCATTACTAATTGTTGGTGTGAAATTGGAATGAATTTTTTGGAATTCAAACTAGTAGGCTTGCATTGGTGCATTAAATTTAATTTATTTAATTGACAAATAAGTTCGAATAAATTTTTTAGCAAAACAAATTTGAGTCGATCTCGAGTACTTTAGAAATTTAAAGGCAACGAATTAAACTGGCTCAAGCTTGGATTTATTTTATTTGTGGTGCTTTTCTTTGAAAGAAGCTTCAATAATACTTTAGTTAAACGGGTGTTTTAGAAGTTTAGGTGATATTAAAAGTTGAACTATAACAGTTTTTTTTTTTTAACATATTTTTGCAATAAATACAGTTAAATTGATACTGAGCAAAGGTGTGAATTGATGAAATTAAATTTTCTATTAAAAAAAAACTGTTGATTGGTGCCAAGGCTTTAGATTGTTTGGACTGTTATCTCCGATGTCATAATTAATATTTTTTAAATATTTAATTAATATATATAATTACTTATTATTTTAAATAATTTTTATATTTAATAAATTATTATAAATAATTAATAATTCACATACATAAAGTTTTATATAATAATACCATATCATAACACTGTAGATTTTTCAAAAAAACCTGCCCTTGGCAACCGAATCAAAAAGCTTGTTGGGTTTAATATAGTGGACTTTCTCAAGAGGAATATCAAACATTGCCTATGGAAAATCCTCTAGTACTCTTCATCACCATCATCCTCCCTATTGCCCTACTCACACTTCAACTAACATTAGCCCAAGATCCACCATGCCGGACCACATGCGGCTCCCTACAGGTTAAGTACCCTTTTGGGTCGGCCGATGGCTGTGGCTCACCGCGGTTCCATCCCTACATAACTTGTGCAGCCAGTGGAGACCAGCTTCTCCTCGCCACCCACACAGGCTCTTACCCTATCACCACCATATCCTACACCACCTCCACTATAACCATCACCCCTCCTTCCATGTCCACATGCACCTCCATGCAACAATCACCAAACTTTGGGCTAGACTGGGCCAGCCCATTCCAGCTAGGCTCGTCAACTTTGCTTCTCCTTTCATGCCCACCACCAACCTCCTCCCTCACCATGAAAGGATCCCCTGTGTGTGAAACTTCCTCATCCTACCTTTGCGCCTCGATTTACACATGTCCGGCGGTGATCGGATTTGGGTTGCCACTTTTTCCTCCGACAAACACGTGCTGTGTTTATGCTCCGGCTAACTTTGATGGTAAAAGTAATGAACTTGATCTCCACACGCTGAAATGCATGGGTTATACTTCTATAGTATCTCTTCAGGATTACCCGACCGACCCGACCAAGTGGGAGTATGGAGTAGTATTGAACTACAGAAGTGGAGCATTTGATGATTTTTACATGGATAATAAGTGTAACACTTGTGAAAGTAGTGGTGGTGTATGTGGGTATGCTCCTCCTGCTAACTCCTTTATATGTTTGTGCAAGGGTGGAATCAATACCACTACCGATTGCAATGGCCACAGCCAAGATTTGGGACTTTGGAGCTCTGTTTCCGTGCCAATGATGGTGAAATCAGCATCATGTAAGTTCTTTCTTTTCAATAAACTTAGTGATTTATTACCTTTTCATGTAAGTTCTTTCTTTTCAATAAACTCGGTGATTTATTATCTTTGTTTCTAATATTGAATTTTGACTAAATAATACTGATTGTTTGCAAAAATATAAAATTTACATAGCAATCGAAGTTTAATTAATTAAAAAAAAATTATTCTTCGTTGTTCAGTTTTTTTTTTATTTTTTTGTGTAAAAAGTCCAATTGTCAAGCCCACTAACAATTGATGCCTACTTTTTTACTTTTATTTTTTAATGAAAATTGCAAAAGAAAATATATGAATCTTAACAAAAAATGAAAATCCAACAATATATGAATCTAAATAAATGCTATTTTCAATAAACTCGTGATTAGTTAATCTTAATATCTACTATTAAGTTTTAGTTAAATGATACTGAACTGTAGACACAAATATAAAATTTACATACCAGTAGAATTCGAATTAATAAAAAAATTATTCTTAATTACTAAGTTTTGGTTTTTACTTTTTGTGAAAAGAGTCTAATTATCAATCCCACTAACAATTGATGCCACTTTTTTTTAGTTGTTGAATGAAAATTGCAAAAAATATAGATGAATCTAAAATATGGTAAAGTGGCCTAAGGCGCATTTTAAAACCCTTTAAAAAAATCCTGAAAAATTTTCACAGGATAAACGGAAAGGCAACAAGAGGAAAAAAGATAGCACCAGATTCTCATTTGTTTGTTTTTACATTTCAATATGGTTTTTTTTTTTTGGGTTTGTCTAGACCATCCAGCAGGGAAAGCTATATTAAACGCTGATTAATTCAAGTTCGAGTTAAATTTTTTTCATTTGTAAGACTCAAACCCGAAAGCTTACTTAAGACAAATTAAGCTCCTTGCCACTCATACCAACAATCGATATTGGTTTTCTTTGCTCTATAGTAGAAAGGAATAAAGGTGCAATCTAAGTAGGAAGAAAAATGACAACACTACCATAAAGTAAAAGTCGAAAGGCATAACATACGAGAAAGTAAAGCGAGCTTTTGATGTTGAATTTCTAGTGGACTATCTCGATTTATTATCTTCTCATTATGATTCTGCAGGGAATGTCTTGTTGGGGATTTTAGCCGGTTTAATTTTCATTGGAGCTGCTTGATTTAGAGCTGTTTTTGTTCGGAGAGGCTTGGAGTTCCGCTTCCTGTGGTCTGGATGATCTCTTTCTAACCAAAGAAAAGTGGAAAGGCATCAAAGTTAGGTTACATTTGTGGAGCTCAAAAGAGCAAAGATTAGAAGGACCAAAGGTGAATGGAAATTGCAAAGGACATCTCAAAAAAGAAAGGAACAGAGTATTTTATGCATGGATATGTATAGGATCATTAAAGTTGCTAAATCTTTCTCATTATTTTTAATTTGACATGTCCCCATTTAATTAGTGCTGAAACCCTGCTCTTTAATATCATGTCTTTGATTGCATGGCAACTTTTTTTCTTTTTTGGTCTGGGTACAATTCTGCCCTTTAATATCATGTCTTGGGTTCTATAATTGTATCAGTAAATTAGTAGTGATGGTATTGCGTCATATGCAAATAGACAACTTCGAAGCTAAACAGGCCTCACGTGGCAGCATGTTTCTCATACTTGGGCACTCTGTCGACAAGGCCAAGGTTAAGAATTAGATCCAGTCGCCCTGAGGTTGCTGGTTAAGGATTCTATTCATTATCTTCATATCCATACACCATTCACCAGTAATATTGTGACAACAGGCAATCTTTAGCTGAATCTCTAACACCATTATGCATAATTGCAAGCGGCATCAGGCTGACAACTTGGATTGGCAGACAACCAAATGTTTATAGATATAGTAGTAAGCTACAAACCCCTGTGGAAGTTGTATAGTAATAAGTTACAGAAGGATTTATAGATGTAGCACGTAAGCTACTCAAATGTTTTACATAATCACATAGAAAGCAACATTTCTCTGTTCTCTCAACTCCGAATTGGAGCATGATATAGACAAACAACAAGAAGGGGGATTCAACAATGCTAAATGGCCGGTCACCAATAGAGGAAAGCAACTAGCAACGGCCAAGGTTGCAGGTTCAGCCCTTTCTGGAATCAAATGCCACATATGACTTAGCCAACTTACGCACGGACAGGTGAACTCTCACTCGCGTCTCTTGCACTGATTTAATTAGTGTTTTCTTAATCTGCCAAACAGTAACTCCATCCAGATTGTCTATGCTATCCTCAACACACAAGACAACCATGCAAAATGTAGGCTCGACTAGTAAATCAATAATTCCCAAACTGATTGACGCTCCATTTTTGGCAGACATTTCAATGTCCTTCACCTTGGCAATCATTTGTGTGGTTTCCTTGCGGGGTAGAAGGTAGCGTATCAATTAGGAAAGACTTCATGTGCTTGTACTGCTCCTTTGACTTCTCCGCATTAAGTGCATGCCCAGCGTTCTTTATTATCACTAATTCTGCGTTATCACCAATATGCCTGTGCACATAAAAGAGGAAAAATCATAAACTAATCTTCAAATCAACTTGCAGGGTTGCTTATACAATGCAATTGCAGATCACACAAATTTTAGTGGGTCACAAGAACAAAATCGAAATCTTGGAACGGTATAAAGATCTAGATCAACCTTTTTAATCTATGTGCCAATTCCACTGGAAACACCTGGTCATATTCTCCCCAAATTATAAGTGTAGGCTGCACAAGAGAGGAAGCAACACCTTTAGAAGGTGCTCAATAAGATAAAAGAAGACATCAAAGTTGAATCAAACAACAAATGAAGATGTGCAGATCATAAGACCTGGGTTATCTTAGGAAGATTAGACAGCTTTCTATCCTTGTGCAGTGCCAAGATCAGTTCTTTCTTCTCTTGACGACACTCTGTGCACATCACCTGCCCCATACACAATCAATTTCATCATGACAACCCAACAATAGAATACACCATAACTGAAAAAATTGAAAATTTAGATACCTCAATAAAATCGTTAAGAAAACAAGATGGCACTGTCTTAGGCGGCTTATGAAACGACAATCTTAACAACTCCCTAAGCTTCTCTGCACTCTGCGGCAACAAGATACTAATTGCTTCCTCCACACTCTTCACTTTAAACATCCCTTCCTCCATATCCTTCTCCTCAAGACACACGCCCGCGCACCACAGCACTACACGCCCCACGCGCTCCTTAAACTGTGCCGCCATGCTGTAGGCAACGAACCCACCATAACTGAGCCCCATAACATCAACCTTATTAACTTCAACCAACTTATCAATAAGAGCCATCACGCACTGCGCCTGAAATGCCTCCGTCCTGTCGGGGAGCGTAGTGTAGGAGTCGCCAAAGAAGAGGAGGTCGGGCACATAGAGGTTGAATTTGGATTTGAGTGGAGCGATGAAGTGGTTGAACTGCCACATTGCGTTGGCGCCGAAGCCGTGGAGGAGGATTAGTGTGGGTTTGGTTTTGAGGTGGGATTTTGGGACCCAGCAATGCATGATTGTGCCGCCGTCGCCGAGATCGGTTGTGCATGATTTGAGGCCAGCTCTTGTGAAGGAGTAGCGGAGGCAGGAGTCGCGTGACGTTGTGAAGCTGCAACACCTGTTAGACATCTTGGCTTCTCCGTCTGTTTCTTCCCTGTGTCCGATATTTGTGGTAGCTATTTTGGCTAATCCTACGTTAACGCAGTGTTTGGGAGAATGGAAAAATAAAAGGGTAAGTAAAATAATAGTAAAAAATAAAAAAGGAAACCAATTTTATCCTATTTAGAAAAACAAAGAAAATAAGAGATAAAAGAAAAATAAAATTTATTTTATATTTTATATTTTTCGTTTTAAAATAAAGAGAAAATATGAGAGATTGATGAAATTTTTATAAAATTACAATTTTGTTTATAAATATTTACAAATTAACATGGACAATTCAACAAAAGAACATAAGATATGTAGTGGCAAGTCAATCATAAATTTGAAATTAGAGTTGTTTGTTAAAATGCTATAGAGTTTTTGTTTCCATTTGTTGCTCTTTTTAAAATAAATTATGAAAAAATAATGAAATATTTAAAATAAAGTTTAAATTAATAAAGTTTAACGAAATTTTATTGTTTAGAATAAATTTATAATGAATTAAAGTAATTTTATTTTTTAGATTTAAAATAAACATAAAAAAATTTTAATTATAAAATTAGCAAAATAATTTTACCTAAAATTTTTAATTGAAATTAATTCTCTCTAAATTTTATGACCTTTTATTTAGTGTCTTTTTAATTTCACATTTACCAATTGATATTATGTGATTTAATATTAAAATATTAAAAATAATGTTTAATAAATGTTAATGTTTAGCTTTTAATTTAAAAACTAATGTTTAATATTTAAAAAATATAACTGAATATATAAATCTATTTTGTAACATTTAAATATAAAAAACTAATATTAGATTTTTTATTAACATTATATTATCATTACATAAATTTTTATTTCATATAAAATTAATTAAAATATAAAATAATTATCTTTATTTATCATTATACAACATAATTATATATCTAATTGTTTTCTTGAATAAAAGGGTAAAATAGAAAATATATGAAATAATATTTGTCTTTCCTTTCATATTTTGTTTTCCAAATAAGGAAACATAAAATTATTTTCTTTTCTCTTTTTATTCAAACTTGAAGAAAAAAATAAATTTTTTTTATTTTCTTTTCTCCCTATACAGTTTCCCAAACATAAGGTAAATATATCTTTATACGACTTTATATGCCAATATAGTTTAATAATAAAATATTATTTTATAAAAACAAAAATTATTAATTTATTTTTAATTATGTTTTATTGTATAGTTAATAATACTATTTTAATTTATTAAAATTATTTTAAAAATTCTATGAAAATTAAAAAGAGAATATTGTTATAAAATGTCTCTTAATTTTTATCAAATTATATGGATCATTTTTTTATTAATAAAATATATAGCTAAGATACAATAACTAATATGTAAATAGATAATTTAGTGGAACACTGAAAGATTTATAAACAATTTCTGACAATATGAACATATTAATGAAAATAAATTGATGGACTTGCTTTTATTTTAATTTAACAAACTAGTTGTGAATCTCCTTATAATAATAAAATTTTAAATAAATAATATTTATTTTTATAAATAATTAAATAATTACTTAATTAAAATTTAAGATATAAATAATAATTAAAATTTAATTATTATTTTAAAAAAATTATTGTCAAATAAATAAAAATTTATAATTATATATGGAATTAGTTGTAAAAAAAATTATCTTTTGATCTATATTTTTAATTTTATGTCCTACAATTTCAAGAAAAAAAATTATTAAACTTTAATTATATATACATATATGAATTAATTGTAATAAAAATTATCTATTGATTCATACTTTTAATATTGTGTAGTACAATTTTAAGAAAAAATTATTAAATTTGAACAAAATAATTACTAACAATTTATTACACTACCTTTTATTTTTTATAATTTTGTATAATTAATGAAATTAGTTTAAATCATGCCTTCAATGTAGAATTTTACTTTTAAAATTTTCTAATTTTTTGTTTATAAATAATTTAGATTTTTTATTTTTTTAAAATTTTCTAATTTTTTATTTAAAATATCTTCATTTCCAATTTAGAATTTTACAGGTCTTAAATTTTATATTTAGAAATAATTTTAGAACTTTTTAAATTTCTATTTAAAATATTTTTTATATGTTATTTACTTATCATTTAGAACTTTACTTTAAAATTTTTAATTTATAATTTAGAAAATTTTTTCATTATTGCAATTGAGTTTTCTTATTTTTATTTAGAAATATTATTTTGAAATAACAGTTTTTTATAATATAATGTAAGATAATGATATGTGATTATATTGTTTAACAAATGTCAAACAATTATATATATATATATGTGTGTGTGTGTGCGCGCGCGCGCTCCAGTCATAGAATAATTATAATATTGAATTTTAAATAAATTTAACATTTATTTTTATTAAATAACTAGTTAATGAATTGAATGATTAATTATTATTTTATAAAAAACTATTATTAACTAAATGAAATAATTTTTTAAAATTTTTAATTATATATGAAAATAATTGTAATAAAAGACTGTCTATTGATTAATAGTTTTAATATTATATGACACAATTTCAAGAGAAATTTTATTAAATTTAAATAAAGTAATTTCTGATAATCAATCAATGTAAAATTAATTTCGAGATTATAATTAATTATATATATATTAATTGATTAAAATGGTATTGATATTTTCCTTTTTAATACTCTCTTCATCTCAAAAAGATATCACTTTTTTTTTAGATATTTCAAAATGTACGTCCACTTTTATTAAATCAAAATATTTATAATTAATTTTTAATTTATCTTCATTAATTATTAAATTAGATAATCATTAAATATAATTAAAAGTGTAGATAAAAAAATGTACTAACTTTATCTCAAAAAAGTTGTCATCTATTATTTTTTTTATTATTTTGTAAAATGGATTTAATATTCTATCAACTTATAATTTATAATATATTTTTTATTTATATTTTTAATTATATTTGATGAGAAAATAAATATTTTTATTAATTTAATAATTAATAAAAAATTTATTAGAAAGATTGAATATAATTAATAAGAGTGAGTATTTATTTTATGACATCTAAAAACGAATCATAAATAATTTTTTAGGATTGATGAAGTGCTATAAATTATACGCCGTCAAAATATTAAATATGTTTTTTAAAATATTAAAAAAAAAAATGATAATTATTTAAGACGGAAAAAAATATTAATTGAATTGTTGTCTTTTGTTTATTGGATACGTTGCTTCTTTGTGTTATTACAAGAAAGAAGAAATGTGTGTAATTGTAATAATTTGGGTGAACTGCTTAGTTGAATTTTCTGCAGACGGATCGGACTTTTTCGTGGGGATTACACCTTCGCGATGTTTCTGAGGTACCTAAAAGTCGCAAAATGGCTCGAACTGTTGAATTTGGGCCAAAGTATTTTAGCTTCGGCCTTTTACCCGTTTATCTATCATTTGATAGGGAAATGGATTAGCAGCAAATTATTTCATGAGCCATTGCTCATAATGGATAAGGAGTCTATCACATATGTGGTAATAAAAAATTGCATGTGTATTTGTGTGTTTCTCTTTTATGCACAGATTTTTTTCACACATTCTCTCCTTTTTTGTTTCATTTTTCCTCATAAATGAGATTTTTGTATATTTTTCTATATTATAATTTCATATATTCTATATAATTATATTATATTAGTATAATTATATACTTTATATTATTAAATATAATTATATATAAATATGATATAAATATTTAATATAATATATATTATTATATTAAATTATAAATTAATTATATTATATTAATATTATTATATTAAATTAATTATATTATAATTTTATAATATAATTATATTATATTAATCAACTTAATAAAAAACTAACCTACAATTTACTAATAATGAATCTACAGTTTATATCAAATGAACTTACAGTTTACTCATAATGAATTTCAGTCTGCAAAAAATGAACTCACTTTACATTAAATTCACAAAATCTATTGTGAATACTAAAAGGAGAATGTTTGGAGAACATATGATCCCAAGTCATTGAACTCACTTTTGTACTTTGAATAATGTGTTTTAAATGACAACAAAACGATAACAAAACCAAAAGAAGTTCTAATGTTTGTACTTTAGTGTTTTTGGATAATTTAAACAGACCCAACGAACGTTAAAGAGGAAGATTGTTATGAATGCTAGAGGAAGAATATTTGGAGAACATATGACCTCAAGACTTGACGAATGTTAAGGGGTCAAACAAGTTCAATGGGCATTGAACATCTCCAACGGGCATTGGCAATCATGCAACAAGCATTCAAGATGTGTTACAGATGCCCAAAGTCTTATAGACCTCGAAACCGACATTGTCCCTTTGCAATGGGCGTTAAACCATTGAACAAGTATTGAAAAATGAATAATGGATGTTGATTGGAAGCTGTAAATTTCTAAAGTCTTCTAAACCTCGTAATGGGTATTGTTCTTTTGTAACAGACATTGGAGAAGTGCTCTACATTGAGTTGTGCTAAACCTCGCCATGGGCATTGAAGTTTTACAACGGGCATTGATTTGGCTAGCGACTGGCGTTGCATATTCACACTAGGTGTTGAAAAGTGTCCAAGCCTAAGCTAAAGCTTCTGGAACTTGAAAAGGGTATTGGCCCTTTCAACAAACGTTAAAGGAGTTTCCAATGGGCATTGCGAATTACTTAATGGGCATGAAAAGCAACTGTGCGAAGTTTGAAAAACAAAGCACAAAGTTCAAGCTTTCTGGAAATGAATAACGAGTCTTTTTCTTGCTCTAACATGTGTTGTAGTCAAAGCCAACGAACATTGAATGATGGAGAATGAGCATTGAAAGTAATCATCACAAGTCCAATAAGTGTTGATGAAAAACAATGGATGTTATCATCTTTAATGGCTAGTTTTATAGAAAAATTGTCATACATAATATCAACTATTCTAACAGCTAGTTTTGGAGTATGGCTATATAAGGAACATTTTTTAAAGGTTAAAAAAATATAGAAAAACCTTGTGAACAAGTGTGAACATATTTGTAACTCTTTGTACAAACCTTTTTGGGAGTTACTTGTATTTTGGGTAGAGTGAGATTACTTTGTTTCTCTTTTTGAGAGTAGGTTTTCTTGAGAACTAATAGTGTACTAGTTGTCTGATTTGAGAGACATAGACATTGTTTGGATCTATTCTTATGGTTGTAAAGGTCGGTATTATGCTTAGAAAAATACCAAGGGAAAGGTTGTCATTGAACCTATAAAAGGGATGGTTTCTTCCTTAGCCTAAAAAAGAGAAGGTTTTGTCCTTGAGCCTAGAAAAAAAAAAGGGTATTGGCTCTTTTCAATAGATATTGAAGGAGTTTTCAACAAGTATTGTGAATTACTTAATAGACATGAAAAGCAATTGTGCGAAGTTCAAAAAACAAAGCATAAAGTTCAAGCTTTTTAGAAATGAACAACAAACATTGTTCTTGCTCCAACATGCATTATAGTCAAGCCAACAGACATTGAATGATGGAGAATGGGTATTGGAAGTAACCGTTGCAAGTCCAACAGTTATTGATGAAAAATAATTGATGTTGTCATTTTTAATGGCTAATTTTATAGAAAAACGGATAGACATAACATCAATTGTTCCAACGACTAGTTTTGGAGTATGGTTATATAAGGAACATTTTTTGAAGGTTAAAAAAATATAAAAAAAACCTAGTGAAGAAGTGTGAACATCTTTGTAATTCTTTGTGCAAACCTTTTTGGAAATTCCTTATATTTTAGGTTGAGTGAGATTACTCTGCTTCTCTTTTTTAGAGTAAATTTTCTTGAGTACTAATAGTGTATTAGCTATTTGATTTGAAAGACATAGACACTATTTTGATCTATCCTTGCTATTGGTTATAAAAGTTGGTACTATGCCTAGAAAAATACCAAGGGAAAGGTTGTGTTTGAGCCTATAAAAGGGAAGGTTCTTCATTAGTCTAAAAAAGAGAAAGTTTTGTTCTTGAGCCTGGAAAAAGAATAGAAATGCCTAAGTGAAAACTTGGAGAGTGGAGTAGGCAAGTTGTCAAACCAGTATGAATCCTTATATTGATTTGTGTGTTCGTTGTTTCAACTTTAGTTGTTTGTGTTTTTATTTACAACCCAATTCACCCCCTTTTGGATTACCACTTTTGTCACTCATTCCAACAAAATCCTCGTATTAAAATTTGAATAAAAAATGAACTTATAGTTTACTAATAATAAATCTATAAATTTATACCCAATGCACTTACACTTTATAAAAAATGAATATAAAGTTTTATAAAAAATGAATATAAAGTTTACTTATAATGAATTTTCAATTTATACCAAATGAACCTACAGTTTACAAAAAATGAACCTACAATTTATTGATAATGAATGTATAGTTTATAACAAATGAACATGTATATTTAAACTAATCAACCTACACCATGTAACAAATAAACCACAAAAAAAAATATAAAAATCTATTTAATAATATTAATATAAACATAAATAACATACCTACAAATATAAAATTTGTAAATCTAAAAATTGATAAACACTATAGAATTTATATACTAAATATGAAATATATTATAACTAATCATAAATTTTTGTATTACTTTATTTTTAATTGAAGATTTTAATTTAGTTATATTATTATTTTATTATTTTTATAATTTTATTTTTTATTACGTAATATAAAATAAATATTCATTAGATTAAATAAATTTTATATATCAAAATTGATTTTTATGTGATAAAAATCTCATTTATAACACAATAATACAAATTATATAATTATAATAATATAATATAATTAAATAATATAATGTCATTATAAATTAATATAAGTATATATTTTATTAACATAATTATATATATTATAATTATATATTATAAGAAAAGAAAAATGAAATAAGAAAGAAAATTGTGTATGAGATAAAAGAAGAAAATTGTTTGCATTTTTTTTTATCTATTACACGTGTTATGACCCACTAGTCCATATTGTTATATCACGATATTGTTATATTGATAGAGGTTCGTGATATAACAATTCATGGATTGGTAAACTTGAAATCAAAATATATTGTTTCATTTAAATTATTGAAACACTATACACGTGCCATTTGCTTTCTCAAAAAGAAAACATTCACAACATACACCGATTTATATGAATTTTTTTTTTCATTTCTCTACTTTCTTTTCAAGTCTCTTTCTTTTTCCTTTATTTTTTATTTTCTTATTTTATTCATCTTTTTTATTACTGTAAATAGAATAAATTAATGCAATATTTAGTTAGTTTACTTCAGATTTTCTATTATTCTTTAATTTGATTTAATTTTAATTTTAAAAGTTTTATTTTTATATAAAAATTAAATAAGTTACATTTTAAAAGTAAATAAACCTGATAATTTAAAAACTTAATAAACACCAAAAAATAAATATACTTATAAATCAACAATAGTGTACCTTTAATAAAAAATAATGTACTTAGAGTAATAATAATATATTTGAAATAAAAAATGATATATCTATAGTACAACACCAATATACTTATAAATCAATAATAGTGTACTTTCAATAAAAAAATAATATACCTAAAGTAATAACAATATACTTGACATAAGAAAATAATGTACTTAGAATGTAACATCAATGTACTTAAAATCATCAGAAATGTAAAAAATTATTATAACTTTTTTATCATAAAGTCAAGATAAAAAACCAATATACATATTGTAAAAAGTCAGTGTACGTCCTCTATAACATTAATATATTTTTATATTAAACGTTATGTGTTGCGATTTCAAATTAATATACATACATTTTCAATTAACCTACCTAACTAATGTAACCATGGTACAATACAAATGTATATAGATGTTTGAACAATATATCTCAATAAAAAATAATATACCTAGAGTAATAATAATATTTATGATAAAAATATTTATAATGGAAATTTTTATTATTAAAAATATTTATGGTATAAATATTTATGAAAAATATTTATTGAAAAATGTATCTATAGTAATGACAATATTTATGATAGAAGTATTTATCATTAAAAATATTTATTAAAAAAGATCTTGAACAAAAATTTTGTTATTTTGAATAAGGGAGGAATCTTTTATAGCAAAAAAAATTGGATCTAAAAGTCTGCTGCAAGGAAACAAATAAAGCAAAAAAATCAGACTCAAATTCTGTTGCAAGAAACAAATTAATTAAGTCATGTCTGATGTGTAACAAATACAAGATATGTATATCATGGACCATCAAGCACCCTGAACATGAATCCAGGATAGAAATTAAGATGGAGAAATGAATCTGACACCTTACTATTAGATACTATAATCGCCTTTATAATTTACTCTAATATATTACTTTTAGAAATATTTTATTAGATTTCTTTCTTTTATCTTCGTTAGATTTTGAGATTCATTCATCCAACAAAATTTTTTTCCATCGATTAAAGTTCAATATATCAGCTATTTAAAGTTCAATACTCAGTTCATATATTTTTAAAGTTCAATACTCAGTTCATATATTTTTAATAATTATAAATTACATAGTTTATGTTATTTGAAAATTATAAATTATTTAATCAATATTAAGAAGTACATCCTTTTTTATAGTTTATAAAAGTATTTTCATACATTAAACTTAGATTAATAGAAAATAACTCTTTTTTGGATGAAAATACCTTGAGATTTAATAACAAGGAGCAAAATAGAAGAGTTAATAATATACTTTTAAAAACTCGTGGAATAAGTAATATATTAGGATAAACTTTAGAAGTATAATAGTATTTAACTTTATATCATTTGATAGGTAACTGAATCACGACATTTTTAGAATGATTTGAGATTAATTTGAAAAATATTTAAGATCAGCAGAACAATAACATTTTCACTTGTTAGACTTAAAAGATTGAGCTATCCATGATCAAAGGCCCAGCCTATCAAATATAAAATGAAAACTGCATATAGAAAGTTATGAAAAAGAAGATAACTCCCTTGCAATAGTATTATCATTTAAGTATCTAAGATATAAAAAGTAATAATAGAATTGTCAATAAAAAATATCTATCTAATTGTACACATAAACTTTGTATTTGAAAATTAAGTTAAGAAAAAATAAGTATAAATTATCAAATTTATAAAAAGTGAATTACAGTCTCTAATAATTTCTTTTACAAAGAAATTAATCCTCTAATTTGACTCTTCAAATGAAATTGAGATTCAAGGGCCGGACGAGCTTGATCTTGAATCAAGGATGAAGCTCTTCTTTTGATTTTGGATGAGAGTGTCAAGTGTGATTCGACAACGTTATGGCTTGATCTCGAATCAAATACGGATTCTCACCTTGTAAACTTGAAGGCTTGGAGACTTAGAAGACTTGAAGGCTTGAGAGTTTTGACTTGCAGAATGATGTTTGTGGCAAATTGTAGATGATCCTCTCAAGCATGTAGAGCTCCTCTATTTATAGAGGTCTAGAGAGAAGTATTTCATTTTTTTATCTACAAGACTAAGAGAAAAAGTTGATTTTATCTTGAATTCTTCTATTAAAAAATCTCTTGATTGGTTTACTTGGCATATTATCATGGACTCTTACTACATCATTTAAGTGATATAACTTATTTTGATTAGTCATAAATGTGGGTCCTAAATAATTAATTAGATATAATTAATTTAATTTGAATCTAATTAAATTAAAATATACCAAATAATTTGATTGATCAATAATAATTTAATTTAAATTTAAATAAATTTAATTAAACTCAATTATAGTTTAAATAGAACAAAATATATATTTTTATTGATGCAAAAACTTTTATATCTACAGATGGCCGTTAAGACTTATTCACACAATTTAATAAAGTGAATATGTCTCCATTTTTTTTTTTTTAATGTAGACCCTTTTTCTTAATCCATAAATTTTGGGCTTTGATCAATTTTAAATTCAAATTTAATAGGACTATACCCATACTTTATTAGTTGAGTCTGAACAAGCCCAACTAACAAAATTAAGAGCCCATATGTCCAATCCTCTTTTAACAACAATTCTTATTCTGATATAGTTTTAAAATTATTATTTTACTTAGACTGAAATTTAGGAATACAATTCTTTATAAAAGCTACATATCAGTGTTTATTTCACATCTTAACTTTCATTCTTGCTGAAGACAGACTGCATATCTTTGGTACTCTTAACGTCTTTACTCTGCGAATGGTACTTTTCACGTCCTTGCTTGGTTTAATCCTGATGAACTGCTTTTGTATTTTGCCAATATGTGAATGCCTTCCCATCTCAGCTCATGATTTCATGCCATGCCCTTCTTTTCTTTTATTATTATTTAATGGCTTTGACTTTCTACAATCAACATATACACATGTTGTTGTTGGGCAGATTTCCACGTTAAGGCGTGCTTTTTCTTCTTGTTTTTTTTGAGTGATGATATCTTGGCTTTTTGTACCTTCGTAATACATGCATGAGGCAGCAGAGGAAAGTTGGCATGAACCTATTTCTTTTAACATTTGGTTGCGGTATAATTCCAAGATTTTTCTCTTTTTCTTTTCTTTTCTTTTTTTTACAGTGCGACCCTTCTAATTGTTCGGTACATGCGCCTCCTTTTCTTTGTTTGATGACTTGGTACATGCCCCTGATTGCAGCCTCACGTTCCCGTTTTGTGTAGCAAATTGCTACCCACAATTTGGATTTTTTTAAAAGGATTGATTTCATGACATCATGTCCCTTAATTTCGTATTCTCACCGTTTTATGCAGTTACTACACCATGATTTTTTTTTTTTTCGGGTTGATATTTCTTTTAGCATAACCACTTGATTTGACTTCTTTGTGATTTTTACTCATTTTAGCATCACTATTTGATTTGATTTCTTTGTGATTTTTACTCTTTAACTTTTCGAATTGTTAAATCAATTTGAACTCTTTGACAATCTATTTGAGATATTCAATTTGATATTTCTTTGAAGTGACTCATTAGTCTTTTAAGTTACTAAATTGACTTGTACTATTTAACTTTCATTGGTTAGGTTGACTTGTGATTTTCAATTTTGTTCTTTTTTTATTGTGCCTCCTTATTATGAATAGTCAAATCAACTTTAAATTCCTTGGCTAATCGAGAAATCAGATTGATTTATGAACTCCTTAATTTTGTAAGCTAAATCGACGTGTGATTTCCTTATCTGCCTTGAGATTTCTTCTTGCTTCACATAAAGACAACTATTTTGAAATTTCTACTTTACTTTCACTTTGAATTTCTGTACGGATTCTCCTTGAAAATTGTTTTGAATTTCTACCTTCTACTTGAAGATGACTTCTTCAAAATTCATCTTACTTTTGCATGAAAGACTGGTTTGATTTTTCTTTTTTGCTTTATTTGTTTTAGCTTTTTAGCAAGCCGGATTTATTTGACTAGTCAAGTATACTCTGTAACTTTGCAACTTTGTCCTTCTTCTATTTCTTGACCAATTTAGTCGAGAGTTGAGCATATTTGCATATATTTCAAAATTTTCAAGGATGGTTCACATCGATAACTTTTTGGATACTCATCAATGACCTGACGTAAGAATTCCTAGTGATGATGAGAATGGAACGAGCTCATGCACCAATTTATAGACTCAATGCCATGCTATTGGATCTCTTGCTTCATCATGGAATATTTCAAAAAATCCAATGTATCTAACTGAATGGACAAAAGAAGTTTCACACTCATTTTTTGATCCAACCTACAACAGTACCATTTATTGTTTGAGTTTACAATTGAGATCTTTTCTTCATTCTCCTGAAGTATTTGTTGATAATCTGTCATTGTTGTGTCTACGCATCCTCGACAAAGAAGATTCTTAGCCTTTCTCTTTTAAATTTAATGGAGAATTTGCCTATGTCAAATGCTATTAGGAATGGCTTGAAGATGTGCTTATAAGGAATAAGAAAGTTCTTGACAAAGTTGGCATTTATAATGTTTTGTTTGTCTCGTTCTTCACTTATGATAAATTGATGAAAGTGATACAATGCTTTTATGAACATTAGAGTCTGTCAACTAACACCCTTTACCTATATATTGGTGAAGAGTTTATTTTATTATGGGATTTGAATGTACTTGGAGGCCTTTCAACTATAGGCTTGTTTTATGATGAGGTGATCCCTTTTACTAAAGCAGTTATAGGAGTTGATGAGAAAGATCGATCTTATCTACCATGCAGCTACCAATACTCATTTCATGCATTTCATAGGCATTCTCATAGAGTTGGAAATGATTTTGAGACGACCATTGGGAGTTGGGTGCAATTTTGGTTTCACAGTGATAGCAAATATGCTAAGCCACCGAAAAAAGATTATATAAAGTGAACCACCAAGCCTATAAAGATTTTTAATTCGACTGAGATCATCTACAAGCCATTACCTTATGATCAAAAATGGCAAAAACCTTTCATAGCACTTGGTATAGAGGACTGTAATCTATAAAAAGTGTATTTGGATGCTTTAATTTGTTAGTGGTTATGCACATTTGTCCTCCCTCGTGGAAACACTACCCTTATATGCCCTAACACTTTTAAGGTTGCAAGCATGATGGCTATTGGTGATTTATTCTGCTTAGTTGTCCCTGTATTAACTAGCGTCTATCATGGCTTGCATGTTATTTTTAGTTCACTAGACTAAAGAGGATGTAAGGTATCATTTCCATTCCATTATGTTTATGGATGGCTTACTGATAGGTTTAGAACACACTTCGGTGCCAATGACAAAGTGGAATTTCCCCAAATAATGCTTTATTGTAGGCTAAAGATGGCACAATACTTTAATAAACACCAAGCATTCATGCTTTTCAAGGAACGTGTTCAAGCATTCTAGATAAAGGCATTTACCAAAGAAATCTTGTGTCCTCAAGGATCATGCTTCTCTATCTTTTGGATGGTCTGATTATTTTATTAGCCTTCATTTTAGTTTTTTGACTTTACGATGCAGGGATGAATTGATCATTGAACCATACATTCCTTACAGATTCAGTAAACAATTTGGCTTTTGCCAGGATATTTTAGGAACTATTCATAAAGTCTTTAAATGACCAATACTAGAAGATGTACTTAGACTTTGGAGTTCTTGCACAAGACTTAATAGTGGATCTATTATGATAGTTCTTGCCCAACCACTTAAAGAACCTTTTTTTTTTTTACTACCTAAAAATATAGAAACCTGTGGTCTATGAATTGACCCCTAGTTTTCTTGGCCAATATGAACTCTGATTTTAAGCTAGTGCCAAATTTATTCAAAACATGTAAGCCTAAAGTTGCATTTACTCGCTAGGGAAAGCACACTTCTAGACGCCCCTCAAAAGAAATTGATAATAAAAAGGAGAAAACTTTAGCATCGATTATTTTGAAACAAAAATGTCACTCTTTGTATGAGAACAAGGCAATTCTTGATGATATTCCACAAGAAGGGACTACCCATAAAATGGCATCTATTATAGAAAAGATCAATAGGGACCAATTAGAAATTCAAACAGCTCAGAGAGAACTACATCCTTGAGACTTATTGAGGCTTTTACTCCCCTATATTTAGTAGAGAAAGTTGCAACTTCTATTGATGAGCTCTCACAAAGAGATATCATAGAAAAGTAAAGGTGTTAATGAGAGTGAGAATAATAGTGATGACCCTTAAAGATATATAATTTTCTAAGGTTGGTGCATGTGATATGCTTCCATTAGACAAACTTGAAGACATCCCCACTTCATCTTTCTCCTTCTCTTTCATTAATGATGTTGTAAATTTCTTTTTCTTCCTTTTTCTTCTTTTGTTATTTCAAACTTGCAAAATTAACTTCTAACTCTTTTTTTTTTTTTTTTTTATAGTTTGCTAATACACCAAGTGAAGCTTTAATTTGTGTTCCTGATAAATTGAGTGTCTTACAAATGCCATAACCTTAGATGAACAAGGTTATGACTTGCAATTATTGGATGCATACACTACTTGCTCAAAAGAAGAGACTTCAAAGTTGCTATTATACTAGAGAATCCTTATGAACAATATAAGACTTTAGAACTTGTGACTTGTCCTACCACTTTTGAGATTTTTCGCATTTTGCTGTAATGATATTATGCTCAGGTATTAGCACCAAGTGGTTAAGATGGTCTGGCAAGATTTTCAAAAGAGAATTTCTTGCACCCCTAAAACAGAAGTTGTTTCTCTAGCTAAGGAAATTAATAAAGCTTTAGATGAACTTTAGGAGGTTAAAAAGCATAATAAAGAAGCAGTTTGCATGCTACCTTGAAAAAGTTCAAACATGTATAAAATTTGAGTCTAATCTCACTCAATCTAAAAAGCTTAAAAGACTTGCTGAGAAACTTTATGAACTCTCAGCTCTTGAGCTTTAATTTACTGGTGATCGTTCCTCTATAAAGATAGAGCTAGCAAAGGCTGAAGAAGAGCATAAGTGCTTGATTTTAAGAAAGAACAACTTCAGTCTTCCTTAGAGAAAGTCAATATCAACATGTCAAACTTAGTGAATGGGATTTCCAAAGTGAAAGTAAATATATCATTTGTCGAGGTTGCTCATGTTCAAAGTGAAGCTAAGGAACATGTCTTGAGCTAGCTTGGAAAGTTGCTTGCTACGAAATTTAACGATCTATAAAATCTTGATTGGCAACCATAGATTTTTTTTTTCTAGTTTGCATTTAGAATTTTCATAGTTTTGTTCATAGAACATTTTTTTTTCTTCAAAGAAATAAAACTTGGATTTGGATTTTATTATATATGTAAACGTAAAGAGATTTTTTTATAAGGATGATTGAACTTGGAAAAATACCAAGTTGCCTACGTACCTTCCTAAGAAGGATAAAGTCTTTGCACAGTTCTTTTTTTGTTGTTTTATTTTATTAGTCATTTATAGTTTTAAATCATGCGAGCTGGGAGCGACGTCAAATGTCTAAGCACAGTAGCACTTCAAGAACTTGCCATAGATAGGTCCAACTCACACTCATTCTTGATCCATAATCATATATGCATCATATCAATAGACTTCTTGAACAACATAAGGGCCATCCCAATTAGAAGTGAAATTGTTGCCCATGCGTCTTGACATGATTATAAGTCTTCTAATTGCAATAATCAAAACTCCCACTTGAAATGATTGGGGTTGCACCCTTTTATTGAAGGATTTATATGGTCGAGCCTGATAACATTATAATCTTTATTATGCTTTAAGTTATTTCTCATTAAAAGCTTCCAACTCCTCAAGACATAGATGAACATTATCTTCGTTTATAAGTCTTTCTTGAACAATAATTCTTAAGGATGGAATTGGTCACTCCAACAAATGAACAACTTCTACACCATACACTAGTGAATATGAAGTGGCTTTTGTTAGTGTATGGTGTGTAATATGATATGCCCATAGTGTTTCATTCATTTTTTCCATACCAATCCCTCTTTGATCGACTGAAAATCTTTTTGAGATTGTCGCACACTATTTTATTGAAAGCTTTTGTAAGTCCATTGGTTGGGGCATTATACATGGATGAAAAGTGTTTCTTGAAATCAAAATGCTTACATAGATTATCCATCTCTTTATTATGGAACTCTTTTCCATTATCAGTTATGATACATTGGTGCACACCATAACGGTAAATAATATTTGTTCAGATGAAGTACGTTGTAATTTCCTTCTTGACTTCATTGTATGAAGTAATTTAAGCCCATTTGGAAAAGTAATCAGTTGCTGCTAAGATGTAGCAGTGCCCACCAAAACCTTTTAGTAAAGGCCTAACGACATTGAATCCCCAAGCATCAAATGACCATGATGCAACTATCGAGTGGAATGACTCAAGAGGTTAGGGAATCGAGTTTACATGAAACTGACACTCTTGACATCTTTTAACATAGTCCATGCAGTCTTTTACTATTGTAGGCCAGTAGTATCCTATCTTTTTAATTCAAAAATAAAGTTTTGGCCCTAATTGATATGCACCATATATTCCTAAATGTGATTTTTATATTGCCTTAGATGTTTGGCATTGTAGCAAGATCGACAAAAAGAACGACGATAAAACACACTTTAGTATAATATGAATCTAGAAGCTCGATGCCTTATTTATGTGTTATATTGTGGGTCGTTAGGTAACTTTCCATGTTCTAAGTAGTCAATGAGTGGCTATCTCTAATATTCTTCTTCAATTTCATGAAAGGGGACAACATAAACCTATGCTTCATTCCTTATTTCAAGCGACACAACCCATTGTTGATAGATTGACACCTTGATTTCTAAATCATGTAGTGCTAGTATAAATGCCAGATTTGTTATGCATCAGCTTATCGATTCTCCTTTCGAGGTACATGTTCAATTGTCACCTTATCCAATGATTCAATGAGACTTGTTGCATACTTGAAATATGGCAGGAGTTCAACCTTCTTTACTTCATAAAATGAAAGTAGTTGATTGATGATTAATTTTGAATCACTAAATATCTTGAGAAATGAAATATCCATATCTACTACCATTTAAAGGCCAAGGATCAAGGCTTGATACTTTGTTACATTATTTGAACATAGCCTAGTGAGGATAAATGCAAATGTTAGTACTTCTCCTTCAGTAGTGGTGAATATAATTCCAACACCTGCACCATCGCATCTAATGGTGCCATCAAAGAACATTGTCTACAACCATGGAATTTCAATAAATAAAACTTCTTCATTAGGAAGATCCTTAGAGAATTCCTAATCATTAGGAATTGGATGATCTGTTAAGAAGTCAGCTAGAGCTTATCCTTTAGCTGCCTTTGGTGACACATAATTTATTTTAAATTCTTAACAAGGCCTACTTGGCTAATCTACTAGATTAGACTAGTTTTGACATAATGTACTTAATCGGATCAACTCGTGAAATCAAGTGAACTAAGTGAGCTTACAAGTAATGCCTTAACTTTTTAATGGCAAACATCAATGCCAAACACATCTTTTCAATGAGAGTGTAGTTCAACTCTGCTCCATTCAACATTATACTAAGGTAGTAAAGTGCATGTTCTTTCCCTTTATCATTTTGTTGAGCAAGTAAAACTCTCAAAGAATGTTCTTGGGTAACAATATATAAAATAAGAGGTCGTCCTTGAATTGGTGCCTTTAGGACTGGTGGACTGAGCAAATGTTCCTTATTACAATTAAAAGCATTATTGTATGCCTCATCCCACTCAAAAGGAACATCTTTTTCATCAAATAGCTAGATGGTTGACATTTTCCTGCTAGATTAGAGATGAACTTTCTAGTATAGGATAACCACCCTTGCAAACTTTTAAGCTCATAGATGTTTCTTGGCTCATGCATTTTAAGAATGACATCAAATTTTGATTAGTCAACTTCGATGCCTTTATGTTTCATAATAAAGCCTAAGAATTTCCCTAAAGAGACTCCAAAAGCACACTTCAAAGAATTTATTTTGAGTTTAAACTTTCTTAGATGTTCAAAGACTTGTAGTAGATCTTGAAGATGGTTAACTGCTTCTTTAGACTTCATGACTAAGTCATCAACATAACATATAATATTTTTATGAAGTATATCATTAAAGATCTTCTATATGGCCCTTTGATAAGTAGCTCCCATGTTTTCTAATCCAAAAGGCATAACTTTTTAACAATGTATTCCTTTTAATGTTATAAATGTTGTAGCCTCTGTATCTCTTAATGCCATCAAAATTTGATTATAGTTGGAGAACCCATCCAAAAATGATAACTTGGCATACCCGGTGGTGGCAACAACCATAATCTCAATGATGGGAAGCGGGAAGTCATCCATTGGACAAGTATTATTGAGATCTCCAGAATTAATACATATCCTTATCTGCCCATTCTTCTTTTTAACTGGAACTATGTTTGAGATCCAAGTTAGATACTGGACCTCACAAATGAAACTAGCTTCAATAAGCTTATTGACTTTAGCTTTAATTAGTGGAATCAACTCAGGTAAAAAATGCCTTTAAACTTGCTCATCCCTTTTCTTATTACTAGGTAATCAACTGCAACCTTTGGATCTAATCTAGACATTTTTCCTTATATGACCAGGCAAAGATATCATGATACTTAATGAGCAGTTGTATGTAAGCCTTTTCTTTTTTCAGCAGATAAACTCGTACTTAGGAAGATAGATCATGGATCTTATTAGGTCCAAAGATCAATCTATTTTAGTTCATCCATTATAGCCTTGTTCCCCTCTTCAAAAGTAGGTGGTTCCTCTTCAAATTTTCTTCCATCATGGCTCATCTTGATCAACATCTTCTATGATGAGATAATATTTTCCATTATTTTATAATTTCCTTCTTGTTCATCATCAAATGGATTGGTGATCACAATAGTTTGTTATTGGGCTGTCAGTGATTCCTCAATTTTTACCATCCACTTAGTCTTTCGCTCCTTTGTAGAAGGAAATTTGTTATGTATGTCGTTTAAATCAATCGAATTTGTAAGACACAGTTCCCCATTTTTTACCACCCATTTAGTCTTTCGCTTCATTGTAGAAGGAAATTTGTTATGTATGTCATTTAAATCAATCAAATCAATAAGGCACCTTTCCTCAGTTTTTACCACCCATTTAGTCTTTCGCTTTATTTTAGAAGGAAATTTGTTATGTATGTCGTTTAAATCAATCGAATCAGTAAGACACCTTTTCCTTTTATTCTTTACCTTTTTGGCTTTTGAGACCTTAAGCCTTGCTTGAACGGTAATCTTCCTCACTATAGATGCCTTCCCCTCTTATGTTCTAATACGATTAAATACTAAAACCCCGATTTAGAGGTGTTCCTAATGTATCAAAAACTGAGGGCATCAAGGAGTTAAGTTACTTCTCTTCATCTCTATTTACAGTAATATATATAGAGTTTTTTCTATGAACTTTTATACATAATAAAGTTGAGGACTTATAGCTAAGACCAACTCTAGAGGTTTAAATAGTGGTATCCTTTTATCTTTATACTTTGTGTATCTTGCTAGTAGCTGTCTCAATTTCTTCCTCACTATCTTTTGAATCTCATGTAATTTGGCTTTAGCTAACAATTTATAAGCATTTGGATCGAAACCATTTATACGTTTGGTTAAGAGATCTCATATTCAACTATTGGCCCTTGTGAAGGCTTTACAAATCCATTGAATGGGTGTTTTAAAATCTTGGGAGCATTATGGCTAGTGAAAAAAAGTGTCATGTCTTTTAAACCTTGGGTGATATCCTCCATTTTAGCTTGAAAAGGTGATTGACCCTCTTTCCTTTTGGATATAGGAACATAATAATGTGTTAAAAGCTTTTTGCTTAGAATTACCTAAGTCCTTAAGGATAAATTTCTTTTTCTCTTCTTTTTTAAACAATAACGGGTGATCTTTCTTAGGTCTCGTTTAGTCTTTCCTTTTGTTAAATGATTCATTTTCCTCTTTAATTACTTCTTCCATAATATGCGAGAAGTAAAATTTTTAATAATAAAATATGATTATGCCACAGTAAAAAAGGTTGAAGTCTATTACCACCTTTTTTACTTGTCCATCTTTGAGGTACTTAAAGTACTAATAGAGCGTAGATGGAAAAACACCATGATGTTTAATCTAGTGGCATCCCAATGACATTAGAACTTGTCTTCACTTCAATAACATTGAACAACACGTTTGATTCCATGTCATCAATAAGCAAATCGAGTCAGATTTTGTCGAAGGCCCTTTGCCCACCTTGATTAAATCCTTGAATCATCAATCGACTTTGAGAAAGTTCATCCATACTCAGGTCAAGCTCTTACATATTTTTAATTAACAGGATGTTAATAATTGATCCTTCATTCATTAGGATTCAATTAACCTTTTTCTTTTGAATATAACCTGTGATAAAAAGTGGTTATTTGTGAAATTTGGAACCAAGTGAGAGATCATCATTCGTAAAGTTGATCTTTTAAGTGTATGCACAAGGATCTTTAGGGCTACTCGTTGTTGTCTCTCTACCCTCAAATTCATCATTTGGTTCTTCATTGCCTTTAATTTAATGACAAGAAACAACCAGATAGGACTTTTCCATGAACTATTTGGGCATGAAATTAGCCAAAGTGATCGATACTCTTGGCTTTTGATGTAGTAAGTCATCACTTGGAGATGAACCCATAGTTTTTCTACGCCTTTTTAATCTTTTCAATTTAGGAAGCGTTGCAGACATTTTTGACATCTTCAACACTATGGCTCATTTAGGATGAGGCCTCTCTTTAGGAGCTTGCTTCTTTTGACTCATTTTATAAGTGACAACAGTTTATCCTTTATCATCAAACTCATCCTCTTAGTCTTTTATGCATGGGATGATGCCCCCGGTTAAACTTTCATCATTCTTTTTAAGAGAAGGAGTTTCAATTTTGATTGGGCTAAAGGATCTAAAGCTAATTGCAAATGTTTGTGAAGGTAAGCGAGGACTATCCATTAAGTCAGAAGCCATATTGGAGCTAGCTTCCTCATCCTTAAAAGCAATTTCTTCTTTTTTTTTGAAGGTCCATAATCTTGTCCTTTAAGACAAAGAATTTTTCTACTGGATGACTAATCAACCTATGGTACTTGTACTTGTTTGGATCATTAGTACAATTAGCCTCCATGGGACGTTTCATATTAAGTGGTTTAATGAAATGTGTTTAGAGTAAATCGTCCAACATGGTAGACACATCATAATCAAGAAAAGACTATTGCTTCTCCTGTCTTTCGTTCAAAGTTGTTTTCTTTTGCTCCTTGATTTGGGTAGGAATGGGTTGGTCATCTAACTTCTTTATACATTTAGCATTTATTTTCAGTGGAACTTAAGCTACAACCATTAATTTATATTTAGGCATCGACTCAATGGCCTTTCGCAGCTCTTACTTTTCTTTACTCTTTTTGGGTTCTTATACTGGCATATTTTGTTTGCTAGAATTTGTAATACCGAGCTCCATATCGTGAGCCTAAATAACTAGTTCTTTAAAAGGTTGGGGCTTGATTCCTTAAGAATATAATGAAGTCCCCAGTGCATCCCTTTGATACACATGTTAATTTTAAAAAGCTTAAAACAACTAATCTTTGTAATTGAGGCTCAAATTACTCCATTTTTAGATATAGTCAATAATTGGCTCATCCTTGTATTGACGAGTAGTAGTGAGTTCAACCATGCTAACGATGCCTTTAATTTTGTAAAAGTAATTGAGGAACTCATGCTCCAATTGTTCCTAATTATTATCGAGCCTAACTTGAGACTATGTACCAATCAAAAGTGTTGCCCTTAATAGACCAGACAAATTGCTTAATAAGGAGATCTTTATATGTTCCGACATTATTGCAAGTCTCAATAAAGTGGGCAACATGCTGTCAAGTATTTCCTTTGCCATCAAAATGTTAAAACTTTGGTGGTTAATAATTTTCAGGCATTTTCATCTTGTCAATCCTTTGCATATATGGCTTGGCATAGGTATAAGAAGGCTGAATCACACTCTCAACTTGATCTTTGATAGCCTCCTTTATAAGTTCTTTCAATTGAGCAGTAAAAATGGAACCATCAACAACTAGTTGGATGGTATTAGCAAACTTGTGGTTGCTATGAGGTTTTAACAACAAAAACTTTAGCCTTTTGATTTTGAACCTAGTTCAATAACAATGCAATTTGAGCATCTTTTTCAACGTTTGCAACGGTAAGATTTTTCACCATCTTTGTTAGATTAGCGATTTGTTCCTCCACAGTCGATGTGCTTGTAATCATAGCCATCATAACCCCACTTGACAGTGTATGAGGAGAGATTGAGCCAGATTTGCCATTAGCATAGGTAGACATATCACCAAAGGTTAGCTCTTTTAGAAAGGGAGCAAGAAGGGATGGATCAATTTCCATTTCTCCTAGTGGTTTTGGAGGGAGAAAGGATTCTTGCAGAAGAAGGATTGATCGTGTGTAGACGTCATCAATAGATTTAGTTTTGAAACCAACACTACGGTTGACATCAATGGTTCATTCAACAGTGAAAGTATTTCAAGCCTTCAACTGAGCAGTTTTGCCGATAGTGTTCTTTATTTTTGGAGAAACCAAGTTAGATTGCATGTTGAGAGAGTTAATTTGCAATTTGAAGAGAAGAGATAAGAGGTAAAAATTGACCTACTAAGCATACTAGAAATTTGAACACACAAATTTTGTGCTTGAAAATTAAGACAAGAAAATGAAAGTACAAATTATCAAATTTATAAAAAGCGAATTACAATCTCTAATAATTTCTTTTTCAAAGAAATGAATCCTCTGATTTGATTCTTTGAATGAAATTGAGATCTAAGGGCCAGACAAACTTGATCTCTATTAAGCTTTTCGTTTGATTTTGAAGAAGAGTGCCAAGTGTGATTCTAGGGCGTTGTGACTTAATCTCAAATCGAAGATGAATCCTCACCTTGTTGAACTTGAAGGCTTGGAGACTTGGAAGACTTGAAGGCTTGGAAGCTTTGATTTGCATAATGATGCATGTAGTAGATTGTAGATGATCCTCCTAAGTGTGTAAAGCTCCTCTATTTATAGAGATCTAGAAAGAAGTCTTTCACTTTATCTATAAGACAAAGAAATAAAGTTGATTTTAAATCAAATTCTTCTCTCAAGAGAATCTACTGATTGGTTCACTTGGTTTATGATCATTGGCTCTTGTTCCATCATTTAGGTCGCATGACTTATTTTGATTAGTCATAAATGTGAGTCTTAAATAATTTAATTAGATATAATTAATTTAATTTGAATCTAATTAAATTAAAATATATCAAACAATTTGATTGATCAATAATAATTTAATTTAAATTCAAATAAATTTAATTAAATCCAATTATAGTTTAAATAGACCAAAATATATATTTTTATTGGTCTAAAAATTTTCATTTCTATACTAACATAAACAAAAATTCTCTGCAATAATATTTTTTGATGAAAAATGTAGACTGTGAAAAGAACAAATAATTTCGTTCATAATTTGTAATACATATGGTTATTGCCCTACAATAGGTGAGTATGAATTCATTATTCATTAGCCATCTTTTACACTGTATTTGATATGAATGAATTTTATCGTTTCACGCAATTTATTTATAAATTTATATTTTATTTATTTAGTATAAATGAAAATTCATTTAAAATTATAATTTACTAAATGCTTTGAATTAATTATAAGTAAACCAAATTCTGTTAAATTTGATAGAATTCATAAATGAATTTTAAAGTTATAAAAATTTTTTATTATGATAAAAATATCATTAATTAAAAAATATTTTTTTATTTTTTCTTCTCTTTTCTCTTTCTCTCTCTTCTTTCTTTCTTCTCCTTATTCTCTCTCTTTTTCTCTCACCTCTTTTTCTTGTATTTTATATTTGTAAAATTTTAAAAAATATTATAAAAATATTTTTATAAAATAAAATATTTTATTGGATTTTGCATTTAAATCAAACATAAAATTCATTTCATTTGAAATGAATTATTATTTTTTATCTTATAGGATACAATCACAAAAATTTATTTACAAATAAATTTAATAAAAATTTATTTATAAATAAAATAAATTTTAAATTAGAATTAAACTAAAACACTATATTAGTATAATAGTGAATCGTTATTTATTGTTCACGTATCTAATACTAGTGGATTAGCGGAAAGATTTTACTTTGTTGCCAACCAAAGCACTTAACCAGCTATTGACCACCCCTTTTGAACTCAACTTAGTCTCTCTTTATTCAGTTTTTTTTTCTTATCTGAGACAGACGTATTAATAGAATTTTGATCCATGATTCCTAATTTGGTCAATTCCATGATTCCTAATTTGGTCAATAGAATTTTGATCCATTAATATATTGATTGAACAAGCAAAATGCGTTTGCTACTACTACGAGCTGCGAATGCACCTTTTTTTATTTTTTTGGATCGGCAATCATTGATCATTATCGGGTACAAAAGATGTATTTTTAGATACGAGCGTTCATTTATAAATTTGTTTGTCAGAAAGGTTTAATCTTTTAATAGCATATATTAGCTTGAAAATATATGATTTTTCAAACACAAAAAAATAAGAAAAAAAAAAAGCAAACCATATAGATTTATTATTTAAATCTTGCTACTAACCTTGTGATGAGTATTGACTATCTCGTCCATCCCTTGCATTTTGCAAGGAACTCGTAAATAGTGACAAACATATTCTTTTTTATTATTTCCTTTATCCATATAATGAATTTGCAATTGACATTAGTGATGGGTTAGCGATATTTGTGATGGAAATTTTTTTATCGTTAAACCATGATAAATGTTAGCGACAAGCAAAATAACGACGAATTTTATTTATCATTATTCTATTACTAATTTGATTTAGTGACGGAATGTATTGAATTAGCAACAAAATTTTTTATTGCTAATCCGATTGATTTTTGTGGTGACATAACTGTAAATTTTTAATTACATTTAAAAATGTTTTTAAATTTGTTATAAGAAATTTATGTGACAACTATAACTTGTAAAGAAATAAAATTTAATTATAAAATAACTAATTATTTAAATTTGTGATTCTCTATAAAGCTGTCATAAAATTTTTTATATTTTACGATAATATTTTTCACATTATCATGCAATTTTATTTAAATTTTTAGTGATTAGTTAAAATTTATTGTGATCTATCATGTAATAAAAAAATTTAAAATATAGTGAACATATTTGCTCATTACACATTATGCAACTTATTTTTTAATAATTTCATTGATTAAAATAACTGTAAATTTGTTAGGTACTGTATAGTATGAATATTTTTAGGCAATAACTTTAAACTTGTTGCTCAATAGCTATTATGAATTAATGTATGACAATATAATTTTTATCGTTGCTCAATATCTATTATGAATTATTGCATGACAATATAATTTTTATCACCCAATATTATATCAAATTTAAGTCATCTTTAAAATAATTTATAACAAGCTTATTTTACTTATAACAAAAATAAAATTTTGTAACTAGAAGTAGGGGTGGACACTATTCGACGAAAATTAAAAAAAAATCAATCGAATCAAAAAGATTTGATCAGTTCAATTCAATTTACACATAATTTTGATTTGGTTCGATTTCTTTTTTTAAAAAATTTGGTTAATTTGATTTGATTTGATTTTTAGATAAAAAAATTTCAGTTGAATCAAATTAAAACAAATTTATTTAAAAGTAAACTAAAATAGATTGAACCTGTATTAAATCAAACCAAAATGATTAAATTCTTTTTTAAAGATAGATAAAAATCTATTCAAAATATATTATTTGTATTAAAATATTTGAAATATATTATAAGAATTAGAAACACGTACATACAGTAAAATATATTTTGTAGGATCTCGAAATGAATAGTCAAAATAATTGTAGGAGAGCCACAACTATAGATTAGGGATCCATCATGGAAAGGCAATTTCACTTTGTGGGATTGGATCTATACAGTAAAATTGGGTATTAGTTAATTTTTGAAATAATCCTTCTTATTAGCTTGTGGGGACAAAAAAAGCTAGGTAGAGTGCTTTACTATTAAAAAAAAAAAGTTTTCAAACCACTTAGAGTTTAATTAAATTTAGTTAAGTCGAGCCATGTTAAGCTTAAACTTAAGCTTGATTATAAAACTCAAAGTTTGATTAGATCTTGACCGAGTCTTTTTCTTTTAAGCTCAAGTTTGGCTTAACGGAATACTTGAAATAATTGAAGGTGACTCAACTTAGCTTGACTCAACTAGTCTTTTAAAAAGTTTTAAAATTTTAAATTATAAACTCAAATAACCACCCCAGCCTCAGCAACTTGAAGCGCTTTGGGTTGAGTGATTTATCTACTCTTCTCCTATGGTTAGATTTGCATCAAAGGTATTGCCTTGACTATTTCATCACCCTTGGTTTCCTTAATGATGGTGATAAGGGTCTCTGTAGTCTATCCACGCACTTCTATAAGCATGCGCACTTGTGATCATGAGGATGGTGAATAGGAAGGGGCTTGTTAGAGTTGTCTATCACTACTTAAGGCTCTATATTTTTCAATCAGATGTTGAAGTGGAACTTGAACTTTAAGCTCATAACTGTAAGGTAAAAAAATGTTATAATCATTATACTACAATATCAGAAATGATAAAAATGAATAAAATATCCACTAGCCTCTCCTAACTTCTATAAGGTGAGCATACTTTGGACTTCAAATTGTCTGCCCATTTTGGAGATGGCGTCAATGAAAACCTTCTCAGCCTAGTTTAGCTCAAGTACACCATGTTATGAGTTGACCAATGAGTATGTAAACCCTAATCGAGTGTCAAGCTCAGGTTTACCATTAAGACCTATGGTCTTGGAAGTTTGTTTTCCCTTGTTAGCCATGAAGTAGAGTTGAAAGAAGAATAGAGGAAAGCAATGGTTTAAGAGGTGTAATTGAAATTGGAAGAAAGTCTAAGAATCAAAGAATTAGAGGCAAAGAAAGAAATTGTAAAAAAGCAAATTGAGGGAAGCCAGACAATAAAATGAAGAAAATGAATTTAAATGAAAACTTATATATGAAATAATCATTACAAGGAGAGAAACTAGGAGCAATTCATCCAAGATTTATGGGGCCAATTACAACAGGAGAAACTATCACATATAAAAGCAAGGATATTTGAATTTCAAAATCAAAGGGATGCAAAAGCACACTAGTTAGTCAATATTAATCGACATTATGGAACAAGCTCCTATATATCACGGGCAACTATGGAAATATAGGAGCTGGGGGAATCTAATGAAGGCCAAATTCTGATTACTAATAGATCATTCACACGTGGTATCTGGGCCCCATTTAATACTAGCCAATGATGAGCTTGCCTACAGTTTACTTTGCCTTAATAAGAGTACGTTTGTCATTTTAACGTGAGTTCGTATGGTGAGAAGCAAACTAGAAATATACACACCAAAATAGGTCACTAACTTCCACTTGGAAAAGGGAGAAAGTTGAGAAAAGAAAATCTAGGGAAAGAAAAAAAAGGTAGGAAATAGAATTTTTCCTTGTTTGGTAATAGTGGGGAAAGAAGAAAGAATGGGTTATGAACAGTAAAATTGTTCCTATGCCCCACAAATTTTCATCCCCTGTTTTTGGACAGAAAGAATACTTTCATCATTCAAAATTATAAATGTGCCCATAGAGCTTCTTGTATATTTGGTTTCCCTATTTAAAGCAATACCATATTTGTGGTTCATAACGTGGAAAGCCCACTTTCCCATGACTCACCTTACTATAGATGTATCATTGTGATCAATTATTTAATAATTTTAAAATTTAGTATAAATTAGTTTAAATAATTATAAATTTTATTTTCATTTTATTTTATTAGATAATTTTAAATTTTAATTTGATTAAATTTAATTTTTTTGTTTTGATTTATTTATGTGTATTATATAAATATAAATTTTAAGTACATAAAATTAATTAACAAATAATTATCATAACTATCAAAAATATATTAACTATCAATTATAAACATAAATAACAATTATAAAACTCTATTATTTAAAAATACGATATATGTCGTGTTAGTATTAATTAATAAGTTTATAGATTTAAATTCAATAATCCAAATACAAGTAAATTTTATTTAAAAAACTATCAAAGTTCATAATACAAAGGGTAAAATACTAATTTCAAATTAAAAAACTTCCTTTTCTATCATTTTTTAAATAATAAAATAAAATTTCTTCACCCTGTTTTTACGCTATTTCATATCTTTTCAAACAATATAGAGAAAAGAATTTCTCCTCCCATTTCTCTTCTTTTACTTACTTTTTTTTTTTTTATCTTTCCTTTCCCATCCTACTTTTTTTTCCCAAAGTGTAAAAAAGAAAGAATTTCCTAGTTCGATCTATGAGGCATTCTATTTTATAACAAAGTGAAGTTCCATCTTTTAAGAAGCTATCTATCATTAACTGACTTTGATAAGACATAAAGCAGAACCTATCATACTAGTCTCATCTCAAGTCTTTGATGCACACAAATATCCAAGATTTAGTAACTTTATCCTACCAACTATGACCTTAGATCCAAAAAGGTTTAAGTGTGTTCCCCCACATAATGTTCGTTTTATGAAGGCCCTAATAGGCCTATGTACACTACAAGTGTCTAGAAAACCCTAATATATAAGCCTACAGTAAGTTAACATAGGTAACTTTTTCTCTTATTTCTTTTCTTTTTCTTCATACTGAAAAATTACATGGAGATTAAGGCATATCACTTCTAGCTCCTACTGTAACCATCAACTGACTTAAGTGTTAGAGTGTCGTTGCTAGCACCATAAGCTAGCGTTCCACTTTATGTGTTTTGCATTGTAGGACACAAGAATTGTTACACCATCATTTGAAGAGGCCACGTGGACAATCTAGGACTTACCTCCACCATCAATTTCCTTCATTCTTATTTACTAGAGACAAAAAGAAAAATAAATGCTTAATTCATTAGTTACTGTGAATTCAAGTTTAAGTAGCATGAACTTTAAAGACTTTTAGCCATTATATGATTTTTCAAGATAATGCATGCTCGTAGGATTAGAATTCATGATCTTGAAAAAATTAGAAACACACTAGTGGTACTAGAAATACATTCTATAGGATTTTGAAATGAAAGAGTCAAAATAACCAATGAAGGGCCATAATCATGGATTAAAGATCCATACTCATGGAAAGGTGATTTCACTCTGCTAGATAGGTTCATATAGTGAAATTTGATAATAGATAATTTTGAAAAGTCCATTTTTATTAGCTTGTGGGGATAAAAACAACTAGTTGGAGTTCTCTACTATTAAAAAAACATCATTTAAAGTTTAATCAAATTAAGTTAAGCATGTCAAATTTTAAACTCAAGCTTGATTATAGAACTCGAAGCTGAAGCTTGATTAGATCATCATCAAATGCTTTTTTTCAAGCTTAATTTTAGCTTAATGGAATACTTGAGATACTCAAACTTGACACAATTCTGCTTAGTTAATTAGTTATTTAAAAAAAATTTAAAATTTTAAACACAAATAAGCTTAAATCTAGATTGACTCGACTCAAATATATTGTTTACGCAAATCTAATTATAATTCATAGTTAAATTTAATTAAAATTTTAAACACAAATAAGCTTAAATCTTGATTGACTCGACTCAAATATATTGTTTACGTAAATCTAATTATAATTCATAGTTAAATTTATAATGAAATAGAAAAATCTAAAAGCAAAGTAAAACCATTAACCACTACTATTAATTTAGAAGTTCTCTCAAATTATGCAAATCAAAATCCCATCAATAGAGTACAAATTCAACAATTGTTTATAAGAGATGACAAGACCAAAAGGATGATTAGTGCCTCTTTTGAGCTTTCTAGATGATTAAGGGAATAACAAAATCTACAGAGCTGAAAACCGTTACATCTAACTATGATTGAATTTGCTATTGATTTTATTCATACAAATGTTGGTTTGAGAGTTTAAGTTGTGTAATCAAGTTAAGTAGGTTGACTAGGAGAACTGACCTTTTTATAGAAGTATGAGGAGGAAAAACAAAAAGAAAGGTGATGCTATAAATTGTACTTTTTAAATGATGGCAATAGTGGCTGTAATCTTAGAGATAGTGAATTAGAGGCAAGTTATGGACTACAAAAGAAAAGTGAGAAAGACCTATTGAGAATGTGCTTCTGTCATATGCAAATCTACTAAGAGATTATGAGAAAGTAATTTTTTATGAATTTACTAGGACATATAAACATAAACCTATTTAAACTGTTTCAACGAGAAAACATATTGGAAAAAGTCAAAATCTTTTACTGTATGAGAAAAAAAGGGAGATGTTTGGATATAGTGATGATATTAATGGATGAAAATTTGAAGGTGCTGACAATGATAATGATGTTAGTATTGTAGATGTACCTAGTAGTATGATGTTAGTTAAGTACATACTAGACATAATTTATGTTATTATATCAAACTATACATTTAGGTTATGAATTAAGTTAAATACACATATCTTTAATATGATCAGTAAAACTTGAAAATGAAAGTCCATAAATTTTATAAATTTTGCAAAGGTATCTTATATTAAAGTTATAACTATGAGATACCTATTACATCAAAGATTTATTCCTAAACTATTTTTAGTCAATTTTCTATTAATATTGGATATTGATAAAAACTATAAGACTGGTGCATATTATGTTTCTTACTTGATGATTAGGTAAATAACTGATTTCATTAGTTAAAGGATATGAGATACTTGAAACAAATTTGCAACTGTTTGTTGGGGAATAAGTTTACCGAATGACTTGCTTGAGAAGTTGACATGGAATATTTCTTTGTGTGTCTATAAATCTCTCTTATAAAAATTGTGTAAATAATCTTTTAACTAAAAATCACCACCATATCTTGTTACATAATTGCTATTTTTTGGATTTTGCTTTATGTTATACATAATAGATTGCACAATAGATATTCTCTTTGTATAGTATAAATTTAATAAAAATAGATAAATGATCATGATATATAGAATTTATTGAACTAAGGTAATTTAAAGACGTCTTGCATGTTCTTAACTAATATTAGCATAAAAATACTTGCACAAGATATGTTGGATAAATAGTAAATAATCTTCACTTAGATCATCAAGTTGATGATTAATTATAAGAACTAATAATCATTAAACTCTATAAACAAGACATATATTTATCCTTTATGTTTAAATGAATATCATATAATAAAGAATTGAATTGCTTTGAGCAACTTCCTGCAGAAGAGTTTTTTGGATAAACAAATTACTTTTATTATTATAAACTAGGAAAAACTTAACTTGAGGAGGCCATCTAAACGCGAATCAATAGATTCACCCAATACACCCTACCTAGGCCAAACCAAGTTAAGTGGGAAAAAAAAAAAAAAAAACTGGAAAGAGTACATAGTACAACAAACTGTTACATTTCAGCCAAGGAAAAGCTTGGATTACAGAAGCAACATTTCTAGGTTGGATACATAAAATGTCAAACCTGTAAATTACATTGCATCTCAAGCAAAGGACAAAGACATCAACTAAAATATTACAACCATGCGACAAAATCACTAGATCTCAAATTACCTTACTTTGTCGGTGCATCAACCCTATGACTGTTCTCTCCCAAGATTTGAACAAAATATACATTGGTCAGTTGCCCTTTTAAGTTCTCTATCTGGCAAAATTCTGGCTCTAATTGCCAAGATCTCGAATCATTTTTGAACTATTAACCCAAATGATAGCATTTAGAGAGTCAGATTCGATAATGAGGTTGGAACACATAAGATCTGGTTTTCCAAGGTATAATTACAACACTTTCTTGATTGCTATTAGTGCAATAGCATTTGAATCCATGATCCCACAATGGATTGAAAATAAATATTTTATCAACCCTGCATGACCTCTAAGAACACCTCCGACGCTTGCCAAACCAAGTTTTCCAAGCGAGGATCCATCTACATTCCATTTGAATTCTCCTTGTTTAAGTGCCTCTTAACCCTTACACATACGCCTATGTTTAACTAAAGCTCTATGTTTTTTTTATAGCTTCAACAACCAGCTGTAATTCTTCGTTTTGAAGCACTTCCTCATCCCTAAAGCCTTAAGCCAAGATTTTGCTTTATAAATGACTAAAAACAACAATTAGGCTAAGTTAAGCGAACTTCCATTAAGAACAAAGTCATTCCTCTAAAGCCAAATGGACCATAAAACAACAAAAAAGATAATCATCTATACCTTTCTTTGAAAAGAACCCATAACTAATACTTCTCATTAAGCAAAAAGTTCACACAAAGTAGCAGGACGGACCCACTCAACACCCCACTAAAACATTATTTTATACCAAATGGTTCTAGCTATGGAACATAACACAAAAAAATGATCAATTGACTCCAATTCCTTATTGAAAAAAGGGCAATTGTTGTTCATTATATCAATCATATAACACCCTTAGCTAAGGACCCTTTTTTTTTTTTTTTTATCCCATTTAATCTTCCTCTAACTTGGATCATGAAGTCTAGTAATACAAAACCCTAAATGATTTGATCCTTAAAAATCCCTGTATAAAATAGTGACTGAAAATAATGAATATGAAGCTCAGTGAGAAGAAAAACTATAATAGATAAAACATTTTTTCATACTATTTATAAGTATATCAAATTTATTCTTAAATAATTAACATAATATCAAAAATTCAGTAAAATGTATAATAAGCAAAATTTTCAAAATTCTTTTGAAAGTTAAGGTGAAATCATACTATATAACTACATAAGTCAAATATCTCACTTAGCAAATCTCAAATTTATATAACTACGTAAGTTTTAATACATTCAGAACATAATAATTAAATCCATAATCAATTATAAATTTTAAATACTATAGATAATAATTATAATAGGCACTTATATATAAATCCTACTTATCAAAACTGAAAGAAAAAAACTGACATTATGGCAAAATGATGACGTTATAGCCCAAGAATAAAAATAAGTTGGTCATTCGCATACGCAGAGCTATCCGTACTGAGCAACCACCTAACATGCATTGCAATGGCTTTATGTATATCATGCGTTGTCAACACAAACAGTAATAGTCATATCATTGGTCATCACGGTATTGATCTAATAGGTTTATATTATGGATGCATTTAAACTATTATTTTCATATCATGAAATCCAAAATATCTTACTCCTTTTAAATTTTAATAGAATACAAAGAAGTAACTTTATAACTCAACTATATATATATATATATATATATATATATATATATATATATATATATATATATATATATATATATATATATATATATTTGTTTTAAATATTGTGATTTTTTTTGTATATTAAATTTTAAGTAGTGAAATATATTGTTTTTGTAAAGATA